>BMAO01000823.1:0-202816 GCA_019973975.1 Trichonephila clavata
TCTTTAGATCCAATCTGCATAGGCTTTGTCTCCAACCATGGCCTCTGTGGCTGGATGACCTTGTCCTAGGGTTGTCCCTCTCTGCGCTCCCACCTTCTGGGTCTCCTCTTCCATGAGTCCGTTGAAGTTGATATGCTCCTGCTGAGGCGTTCTTTGGGTTTCAGATTTGGAACTTGGCTGTTGTCCACTCGACGTCGGCTCCGAAGTTGTATGGACAGCTCCTTTCCTGATGAGGTCTGTTGTACTTGAATCTGTGGGATGGTCCTGGAACTGCTCTTTCAGAACTATTTTCTTCCACCTTTCTATACCGCTTTCTGGAGGACGAGACGGCATTGACGAGGACAACTTTCTCTTGTCTCGGGATACCTGGGCCTCTGGTCTCTTCTTCTTTTGTATTTTCTCTCCAAGAGTCTGGTCTTCCTCTTTTCTCTCTCTCAGTCCAATACGGTTTTTTTCCTGCATATACACATCACCCCCCGAAGAAACAGCAGACTCCGTTCGCCCACGTTTTTACTTCTCACCTCCACTCCATCGCGTCTATTCGCAACTATATCTCTATTACCATCTAAATTTCCTGATTTCGATCCTCTACGACAACCACCATCACTCTCCGATTGCACCAATCTCGACTGCCCATCATCCGACCTGACTGATGCCACTGCACCATGATCACAACTATTGGCACTTACCGACTCGGCAACACTGTCTTCTCTTTGATGGTAAATTCTCACCTGGTCCACATTAACAGTTATTCTTTTACCAAATTTTAATATTACTAAATTATTATTATTTTTTACACTCAGAACTTTATATGGGCCCTCAAACTTTGGCATAAATTTACCCACTATTTTCTTACTTGCCGAACTTAACGGGTGAGTTTGAACTAATACTAGATCATCAACTTTCACATTACTTTCACGCCTCTTTTATTATAATATTTCGCCCACTTCTCGTGCTGGCGCTTTGTATGAATTCTAGCCTCCTCAAACAAGTTTCTATGTTCCACAAACTAAATCTGATCCATCAGTTACCATAACTAAATTTTGAAAAGGGGTGATTAATTTCGACCTAAAAATAATTCCACCGGTGTTTTACCCGTTGTCTCGTGTACTGCTGTCCTAATAGGCGTATCCGAACTCTTGCCGAAATTGATCCCAGTTAGTGTGATTATCCACGACAAAACTCGAAATCATTTTTAAAAGAGTACGATTAACTTTTTTCCGTTTTATTAGCTTGTGTACGATATACCACAGTTTTAACGTGTTTTATGTTCAACCTGCGACATACTTGCTCAAAAAACTTCGGATATCATTTGGGGGCCGTTGTCGGTGACTAACTTAACAGGGCTCCATAACGCGAAATATAATTCTCAAAAAATGCATTGGCAATTGCTTTAGCCGAAGCTTTCCTTAAGGGAACTATTTCAACCCATTTAGAAAAATTATTTGTAATTACTAAAATAAATTATAGCGTTCTGGACTAGTTGCAGGGTATGGGCCTAACAAATCTAAAGACACGATTTCATTCGGAAAATTCGTTTACTATCGGAATTAATTGACCAGCTGGTAATCCGTTTTTATAATTGACTTTTTGGCATTGGTCGCAGGTTGCTACATATTTATAAATGTATTTCTCATGTACGGGAAATAAACGCGTCTTTTAATTTTAAGTAGGTTTTTTTTTGCCTAAATGACCTGCCATCGGTGAGTCATGAAATTCTCGCATAACATCTTTACGTAATGTTTTAGGTATAAATACCCTTAATTCACTAGTGTGGTTGTATATTTTGCATAATATAGCAAACCGTCAACGATTTTAAAGTCATTGGACCAATTTCTGCAGATTGATTCATTAATGGAACTATCGTCCGGATTTTCTAGAAACTTCAAGATGTGACCTAGCTCCGGGTCATTTCTCTGTTCCCTCTCTCAAATGTTCTCTAGACGATAATACTAACGATCTAATCACCGCACAAGACACCGTTTGGTTCTTCATTACTTTCTAACGGGTTTCTAGACAACATATCAGCCACTAAATTTTGCGTACCTGGGCGATGTTCCCATTCTACATTAAAATTTGCCAACTTAAGCGTCCACCTTATCATTCTAGACGACAAATTTTTTCCATTCGTTAATTTGGTAAGTGCAGCATGGTCTGTTATCACTTTAACCGGCAAGGATCCAAAATACATGCGATATTTATTTAATGCCCATATGACAGCTAAACATTCACGTTCCGTCACACTATAGTTTCTTTCTGCACGGTTTAAAGTTCTCGAGGCAAACGCCATAGGCCTATTATTCTGTGTCAATACTGCTCCTACCCCCACTGAGCTCGCATCCGTATAGAGTTCAAAAGCTTGGGAAAAATCTGGTAATTGTAACACTGGAGCTTCTGTCAGTGCTTTCTTAATACGATCAAAGGCTTCCTGCGCTGATTCCGACCAACGGAACTTAGAGTTTTTTCGTTTTAAATTATATAAGGGTTCCCACATGTCTGCGTAGTTTTTAATAAACTTTTGATACCAACCCGTCATTCCTAAAATTTTGCTACCTGTTTTGCAGTTTTCGGAGGTATCATTTCAATAATTGCTTTTACCTTCTCCTCATCTGTTTTAACTCCTTCTTTATTAATAACTAAACCCAAATAACGTAATTGTTCCCTCGGGTAATGACATTTCTCACAATTCAACGTTAAACCAGCCTCCTGCAACAATCCGAATACTTCTCGTAAGTGTTCTACATGGCGTTCAAAAGATGGAGACGAAATAATAACATCATCCATGTAACAGTGGGCAAAACGCCCGAGAACTGGCTTGATAATCATTTCTATTGCCCTTTGAAAATTTGGAGCTGCCCCCGAAAGGCCAAATGGCATGCGAGTAAATGCAAAAGTATCATTTTTTGTAACAAACGCCGTCTTATGAGTATCATTGGGGTCTACTGCCATCTGAAAGTATCCGCTGCGTAAATCAAGTGATGACATATTTCGGTGTGTAGAATATTAGTGATCAAATCATCAATTATTGGTAGCGGATATCGCGGATATCTCGTGATCGCATTTAATTTCCTATAATCTATTGCAAACCTATAAGCTTCTGGGTCATCTAACGGCAACCCGTTTTTCTTCGACATAAAACAACTGGAGATGTTATTGGAACTATCGTTCCATCGTTCAACATCTTCTTAACATGGTAGTTAATGATACCCTGTTTGACCCTGTCATAGCAATAAGGTCTCGAAAAAACAGGAGGACTATCACCCGTGTCAATTTCATGACAAAACACATGTGTCAGACCAGGCTTAAGTGAAAACAACCCATGAAATTCCTTAACAAATCTGCAATTTCTGTTTTTGTTCTGAATTTAACTTAGTGTTCGATAAATCTATCTGAACCGGTTCGTCCGAAATTGCCACTTTTTCAATTAGCGAATCCGGAATGATTAACGATTTAGAAAGAAGTCCAAATTAATCTTTGCATGTGACATAAAAATCAATGCCTAGGATGCATGGATATTGCATCTCAGGAATCACATGAAATTTCCACAACTTCGAAAATTCTCTTATTTTAATTCTTAACTCAACTGTGCCTAAATTTCTGCATTGTGACCCTTGAGCTGTAACTACTTCAGCTAACGATTTCTTAATAGGACAGAAAGAAAAATATGATCGGGTATGTTTTTTCTGAAATAAATGATTTTTCCGCACCTGTATCCCAGAGCGCTTTTAAAAAGTATCATGCAATAGAATCGGCACATACGGAAGATCAACTGGTGATAATCGTAATGAATTAAGTTTAATTCTATTAGGAGGATTTGACTTAACTAGCGATCGTTTACCTCCGCAACACGATCGCTTAGAAGTTTAAATTGGCATTCTTTGCCTTTCGATGTTGCAATCAACACACTCCAATTCTGCTTTGCTGAATCATCATTAGTACCCTTCCTAACCACCATCCTACGGTTCTGATACCGGTCTGTTCGCTGATTTGGCTGATTGTAGCGATTTCCTCCCTCGAATCTTGATTTTTGATCATTGCGACGAGAAATATTATTCGCACCCCTGCCTAGTCCTCTTTGATCATTTTGACTATTTCCGACCCCCAGTATCTATCCAATTTCTATTATTCCTTCTTTCCTCAGGATTCCTACTCATATCCCAACTTCGTCTAGCAAAATTATTACTCGAACCCTGGTTTTCCCTGCGGCTATGACGTACCTCATACCGGTCTACCAACTCTATCAACTGAGCGTTCGTTGTGGGGTTTCGAACTTCTAAATAATCCATTATTTGGGGTTCTAGACGCATTACTATGTGATCGACCAATTTTATTTCATCATAATTCAAATCTAAAGCCTTATGAATTTTTAATAGTTGAAAAATAAAGTCTGACTGGGCTTGACCTCTCCGTAGTTTCGATGAAAAAAACTGAGCCTCTAACTCTGATTTATTCCGTATTACAGGAAAACTATCTGACAATTTCTTTTTAATCGTTGCAAATGCAGTCGCTTCTTCATTTACACACTCGAACCCTACAACGTCAAACCAGTCTAACGCTCTCCCAATTAAATGACCTTTTAAATATGCACATGCTAGATTCGCCGGTATTTCATAGTAGGCTATGTTGTCATCAATATTTGATATAAACTCAGACACATTTTCTTTACCCGAAAAAAATAATTCCGGCAAAACTCTAAATCCTGCACTTGCTCTTAATTCCGGTATTTCGTTTGGGCGCCAGTGTCGTAGCCTTTCGCTACCCCTATGATTATTAACTCCCCTTTGCGTATTATCTAAATCTGAGTATGTTGGATTCATGATTAATGTCTACTTAATTAATAAATCAATATTATTTATTGACCTTTCTTAATAGAGAAATACACAAATATTATTCAAACTTTAAGAACAAGAAATTACAGTGGAGTTCGAGAAGAATCTGATTATGAACGACGGAATACTAACTGAAACCACGGATAATAACGTATACAATCAAACTACGCATTTATATCTAATTTATGAAAATAACTAACCTGATACCTTTTTCTTAAGGCAGGTTTCTCTAATTCTGGATTGCTTTAAGGAGCGGCTTCAATCCTAGATATCTTTCAGTTCCGTCCCGAACCGAATTAAAGAACACTTTTCAGTCGTCTTCTCCCGACGAATATATTTCCACTAGATAAACTAATCTCTCAGAATCACCTTCTTAATCAACCTCGTAATCATCCTCTTTCTCTTCATTTCATTTCTCTCTTTAATATCTTTTTCGAACTCGCTAAACCCAAACTATCTTGTTTGCATAAGTCACACTTTTGGCTCTCGGAAGATTGGTTGATATAAATAAAATATTTAAAGATGTGAGAGAAGGTTAGTGTAACGCGTAAGCACCCGTCACAACCTTCCATGTCGTTTATATGGTTCGGTTTCTGGATGCAACGAAATAAACAGGAAAAAATCGTATATTGATATAATTCCCTGCCATTATTAATTTTTTTTTTCAAAAATCATCTACCTATCTTACACGCTCCAAGCAAAGTCAGTCTTTATTTAAAGTGAGAATGCTTCTAAAGCTTTTTCAAAAATTCATACTGATCACCCAGAAGTAAAAAAAAAAGAATCAAGTAGTTAATTTTATTTTGCAAGGCCTTAAAAGTATATTGCGATAAATGACGTGGAAATAGAAACTCAATTTAAGAAAGAAAATTCACAATAGAAAACGCAGTCAGAAAATGTCAATTTTAATATTCCAACTACATGAAATATTATCTCTGAAAAATTTAAATCTTGTAAGTCGCGGTCTGATGCATGCAACTTTGGAATTGTATCCAGTTATTAACGGACGGTATTTCAATACTAAGGGGAAATATAAAAATATGGATTCTCAGAAAGTTGATAGAAAATGACAATATTTTATTCCAAGATTGAAAATGTCATATATAGCTTACCGTACGTTTTATTTATGTTTTCTAGAAGCAAGGAATCATCTAGTAACTTGGTGGGACTTAAATATGGAAATATCTGAAAACAAATATTAATATTCACGTGAATTCAGCTTAGCACATAAATAACTAATTTTTGTAGAAATTATTAGAAAAAGGATTTTTAAAAAGTGGTTTATATGTATACCGAGGATTCCGAGATATAAAAGAAATGAATATATATTTTGACCAACAATATGAAAGATTTTATTTTGGGCCAAAAACTTTGGAAACTAGTCATAGGATTAATAAAAAATAATTATGGAATATTTTTAATTTTATAAAATTGGAGAGAGAATTCGATATTAATCTACACTTTAGTTCTCTTTGAAAAAATTACAGGATTCCCCCCCCCCTGAGAATAACAACAAATCATGGTCAAATAAAAAAAGGGTTATATATATTAGACTATATTTATTAGCTTTAAATAAATGCTGTGAAATAATAAAAAGAAAGTCAGAAGGCAAAATATCCTAGAATCATTATGGAGATCATCCTAGGTATTCCGTAGAAGTATCAATTAATAAACATTAAATCATTTTTAAGTATTGTATTAAGAAATATATGTTTGAAGGGAATTTCAGTCTAATGTAAGAAAAAAATTGATTGAAGATATATTACCAATAGAAAATATTTATGGCTAGGACTATGAAAATGGAGGAATAATTCCTGGAAAATATAAAAGTGCATTAGTTGTAAGAAATTAAACTTTTTTTCAGATGTTTTATGCAGGTTGGCGTTTTTTGAATACTATGCATTAAATTCTCTGTTCATTTTCTTTTTCTACTAGTAGTTAGGAAATTATCATTTGTTATTAAAATTAACCTCAAAATGCATTCTGATATGAGATAGTGTTGTAAAACGAATACAGTCAAGACAATTTTTGATCTATTTTAAAAATATAGTTCAGTCCTTAGAAATATGATAGACGGCGATTATTTTACAGACTTGCATGGTTCTCAAAATCGTTCGACAAATATATGTTCAATTATAAGTTAGTTATCTTTTTGAATTTCTGAATCTGCTAACCATTACATAACATCAGTATATTTCTTAAAAAAAATTTGTCGAAGTATTGATAGAATCTTGAAATTAAAGCAAAGAGAGAGAGCGTTTTTGATAATTTTGAAGATATTCAAGAAAAAAAATATATTATAGATCAAATTTTAAAAACATCCTTAACGATAAGCTATGCTGCATTATCAATAAAAATTTTAATATAAAATCATTACTTATAAATAAAAATATAATAAGGGGATCAGGAATGTTGTCTCCCCTAATTTATATTTCATTAATATGTCTTCTGGCTAGCATTTTATATTCTATAATAAAGCGATTAGAATAACGCATTTGTTGCATTCCACAGATTTCAGATGAGTTTAATTTTAAGCTGAAAAGACGTAACTTCATCATCAAAAGATGAAATTCTGAAAGAAAAATGAAATCTGTTATCGGCAATATACCCAGAAATAAAAAAATAAGGGCATAAATATATGAACTGAAATATTTCAAATAACAAATGAATACTTCATTGAGTAACAAAGATATGAACGGTGTTAATGTATAATTTGAATATATTCAAAGAATGGGATTTAAAAGAAACAAATTCAAGTGTGATGTACAAGCTATACGGATATAATTCTGACAATATCATCTACAATAACTGCAGTCAAAAAAGTCTTAGCAAGAATAATGAAATATTATATGAGATGTATAAGCATTAAATGTCTTACTTTGGATTTGAATCCTTAGTAAATAGAATGTAAACTAATGAGTGATTTGAAATATTCGATGGTATTATAAATGCTTTTGTAAGTTCAGAAAACAAGTAAAATGAACCTTTAGATGCAATTTTTTAATTTAAATTTTATAACAATTTTATTATTGCGAACAAATATTATGTATAATGGCATGGTTGTCCTTTTTTGTTCTTTTATTAAAGCTTAATTCTGTACACTTTACTTCCCTACAGTAAATAATTTTCTTGGTAAATTTTTTGTTTATTTATATTTCTGCTATCTAGTTTTTAAAAATATAATCGCTAAATTAGCCAAAAGCGTCAAAATCATAGTTACATCTCCGTGTATATCCGATCAGTTAATTGCTTGGTGAATTTGGATACAAGCATTAAATCTGCAAATAATATTACTTTGTCGCTTGTTTAAAAATATATTAAATATTGATTGCAAAAAAAATAATTCATTAAGTTGGCGTTTTGCAGGAAATGGAAGGACGAAAATGTATTCTTTTGTCACGAATAATTTATAATTTTTAACTACTTCATTGCAGTCACTATTTAATGATTTTACTACAAATAAATAATATTTATTCAAATCATTTAATTATAAACTTTTACGTAAAACACAATAATCTTTGAATAACTTTCAGTAACAAAAATGATCTAACTGCAAAATAAGTCAAAAAAAAAAATACAACGCTATATTTTATTGGATTTAATAGAGTATGTTATCTATGTAAAGGTTTTGAAAACATAATTTATTAGAACATTTTTAGAGTTGAATTACTCTGAGAAACTTAAAGGTAAAAAAAAATAATAAAAATCGGAGGGTTAAAGTGATAATATTTTTTCTGATTAACAAAACCAGGACCTCTAGAAAAAAATGACTGCGCAGAAATTAATTACAATCTCATTTTCTTTTACGCTCTCTAGATCTTTCAGGTGTTTCATTTGAGCCGTAAGTTTTGACACGGAATCATATGTTAGCTTTCTTGTAAAGAGCGTGGAAAAAGTGCATAAATAAGACAAACCCAACTAAATATATTACCTCTTTGATGCAAGAATTTATTATTTCGAGAAGAAGTAAAAAAAATATCAAACAGGACTTCTAATTAAATTAATTACTTTCAGTCCTTAAGTGCAGAATGATGTACCGAAATCAACCAGTAATAAAAAATGTGCTCATTAATATCGCTCATTCAGTTACTTTTATATATTTTAAAGGGAAAAAGGGGGTTTCTTTCATAATTATATGAAATGAATGACTCACTATGTTATGAACTCAGTCGTTTCTGATTCGTTTTTCTCCTGCGTTTGAAATCCATATCTAGAACGAGTCGATAATCGAAAGAAATGTGTAATACATTATATATATATATATTTAAATTTTTTTTATTAATACCAAAAATTCAAAAATCGTGTACATTCACAGCAGCTATAAGGATATAAGGATATGAGGGTGAAGGCTGCTTTCAGACAGGCTAAAAACAGATTTAGCAAATCCAACCTTACCCTTTTGTCAATAGTATGGAGCGAAATTCATTAGACTATAATGGATAGACCTTCTGAATCCCTTATTAATTACCAAGTGTAGAAACATGCCTAAAATACATTAGAAAACGTATCGCATCCCCAGCACTAACCAACGAAAAATTAAAAAAGTTATACCAGATCTAAGATTTGTAAGGAACAATTTAATTATTACATTCGAAAAGTATATTATAAGTATGGATAAAATAAATCACATAATATTAAATACACCTTTATGCGATTTAAAAAATATTTTGAAGCAATGTCAGCAATTCATCTGAATAAAAATCAAAATAACGAGATATGTTTTTCTATTATGCCTATGAAACTGAAAGGTTTCACATAAAGTACTAATTCCTTCTATTCTCTCACAAACAATCCATTTTCTGTATTAAAAAAAAACTGAATTGATTAGAAATATCGGAAAACCATATAAAAAACTTATAACATTATATTTTTGTAAAGTAGCAGTGTATAATGTACGAATACGTACGGAGCAATTTTTGCTAAAAATTAAATCGAAGGAATTTATGCTTTTCTAAAACTTCAGTTAATATATACATTAGATGTTCTAATTTATCACTTATATAATGGATTATTTCAGTTTTAGGAAACTGCTGTTTGTATACAGAATTATGAAGATATTGTACATTTAAAAAAAATGCTACTTGAAAGTCTTTCTAACTCATAAGAGTAAATTCCTTCATCTGAAACACAACGCCGAAAATTTTTTGCATCATTTCCATTATTTGTAATTTCTATTATAGCTTCAATAATTAGTTTTACATGCTTGAATTCTAGTAATAACTCCTAATTTTTTTATTGCTTTCCAAATGCCTTCTCGTATGGACTATATTTACATTGATAATATAATATAGTTTTTGTTTCATATTTTCTTTTATATTTGAATTTTTAAAAAAAAAATTCTGTTAGTAAAAAAAAAAGTTTTTATGTAGCAGTGTGTTTATTTTTTAAAGGTACATAAAAATAGAATATTCCTAGCGATTGTAATTTTAAAAAGTCATATCCACGAATAAAATAGCTTCAAATCCTTACACTGTACTAACCCCACTTTAAGAGCACGTGCATTCGAAAATATTTACTATTAAATGAGTCATGAGACAGGGATATTTTTTAACACTCATATAAATATATAGAAACATTTTTATCAAAAAGCAGTATTATTATTCTTTAAATATTGACATTAGTATAAACCTTTTCACACCAAAATCATCTGCAAAATTGAACAAAGCCACTGCACTTTTAACTATAAAAGCTATTTTTAATAGCTCAATTTATGTCTGTAAAATATACGGTAAAACAATTTCATCAGCCACTGTATTTCATTAAACTAATCCAGATTTTACTCATTCAGAGTCAGAAACAGATTTGACAAGATATACAATAATCTAGTCTCACAAGAGCAGTATTTCTCATCTTGCCTACAGATATTTCGAAGGAAGAAATAGGATTACATATACATGTTATATTTGGGTAGGGTAATCTTTTGTACGAGATACATGCATTATAACTTGTTGGGGAACACAGAAGTTGCCATTCAATCCTGAATCCTAATGCTTTTGTACTGTTTGCTCTTGAATCTTTTGACAGATCCTCTGTAGCTGATGATACTAGGAGTCTACCGGTCTCTGTGCTGTATTAACAAGATTGAGTAGAGAGTTTCCTCTCCTACTGTTAGAATAATAAATTAATATTGTGACTCTCTGTTTCATAGTGTGTGTGTATTATAATTGATTAATTTTGATATAATGTTGAGTATTGTAGGTTAGTTTCAAATGCTGCCGATAAACAGAATATTATGCTTACTCTTAAATTTATATGTTAAATGAGTACTTCAGTTAACGCTGATTTATTTAATTTTACCAAAAATGAATTAATTTTCAAAATGTTCAATGCAATATAAGTAAACAGTTATTCCTAATATTATTCTAAATTTCTATTTAAAATACTCCAAATTTTGAGAAATTTTTTACATTTTCATCTGTTAATTATAATAATTATATATATATATATATATATATATATATATATATATTCGCGGTTATATTCAGCTAGCAATCCTGACATGTTACTCTGAGAGAAAACGGACGTCAAGTGAAACTTAATTTGGGCTATCTACTTATGTCTAGGATGATTAGGTACCTTTTTAGTTTATGTGTTTTTCTTCAAAGTAAAGTATGAGACATGGAAGCTAAGAAGTATAATGATATGGAATGAAAAGTGTTCGGTTTGGACTATCTGTTAGGAAAAGCAATTTGGTGTTTAATTTAAGACTTAAAGATGTAACGGAAAATAAAAAAGGTGTGATGTATAGGGGATTTATTTTTAGATCTAATTTAATTATCCTAAACATATTATTATTATTATTATTATTATTATTATTTATCCAAAGAGAGTCAGCAATAATTATAATACTGCGCGGTATCTATATATATTTTTTAAATTATATATTTTTTAAAAGCCTATGTCTGTTTTATATTACAATTTCTGTTGTTTTGCTTCAGTTTTTGTGATTATTGATGATTAATCTCTCTATAGTAGAGAATTTTAACTATTTATATATATATACAGAGTTTAATTATTTCAATTAACATGATTTTAGTGTAAGATTGTTAGATAAATTTTTCGTTATTTTTTTGTTTCGTTCTAATAATGTGGTATAAAACAGAGATTTCTTATTTCATTAATTATAAGTTTCATTTCGGCATTAAGTAATTTTAAAAAGCTCGTATTTATCTGCACGCCATTGTGTAAAAAAAAAATATAATCATTTGTTAGCTGTCGCTATATTCCTTTAGGAATAGAAACATTGTTCTAAACAAAAAATGGGAGAGGAAAGAGACCGATAGATATTATTTTAAAAAATAAATCGAAGAAAAATGACGAGATTTTAGTAGTCTATTGCCAAAGGCTTCTACGTTGCTTTATAGTGAAAACGATAAAAAGATCTCTAAGAAAGATTCTACTATTAGTCCGAATTCTTCAAACACTATTGACTTAACTTGACAGTTAACTCTCTCTTTTTTCTCTCTCTTCCATATATCTTCTTATTAAATATAATCATAGGAATAGACCTAGGATTTCGTTCAAAAATATATGTTCATTGCGAAAACGTCAGGTATGAAGAAAAAAAAACGAGTTTATAATTTTCCAGGAAAAGATTTTTTTTTTTTAAAGCGAACATTTTTTTTAACGCATTTGCAAACGAATATTATTTATAGAAGAATCATGTGAATAATTTGCTCATAAGTTTTATTTTACATAAATGTAATCTTAATATTTATATGCTTATAAAATGAAAATAAATTGTCTTTTTTAATACATACGATAACAACATTGATTGGACAGATTAATATATACCACCTAAGGTAGTTTTAAATAATACTTTATATTAGATTAACATAATTCTGCTTACGAATTAGACATCTTTACTAATATTCTTTAAATAGAATATGCATTTTGACTTTTTAAATTAAGATGCTGAATCGGCTAAAGAGAGAGAATTAATTATTTTGTATGTTTTTCTTTCTTAATACATTTTTAAAGCAATTCATTATATGTACATTTTGACAATAGATTTTTTTAGAATGATTTAATAATTTTCAACTTTTATTTTTTGAATTATATGCAATATGTAAAATAAATTACCCCTTTTAATTTTTAAAAAAAAGTTTATTATGTATAACTGGTAACATATAGGTGAAAATATTACGTGAAACTAAACTTAATAAGAAGACAGAGATTAATAAATTTTTATTAAAAGTATGCATACATTTACCAAATTAAAGTCCTTTTAAATGTAATAATGGTTAATTTTTCCCATGGATTTTCAACAAGTATAGGTATATCTATCAAACATGGGAGCATAATTAATATTTATACTATATATATACAAAAGAAAGAATGAGTACTTGTTTTGAATCGGTATATACTCCCTCAATGAAACTAAGAATACTTTGATGCATCATTGGTTTGGAATGAGTTTCAAGATCAGCATATTCACATCTTTTCCCCATGAATTGTTGTTTACGGACTAAAATTACCTCACTTTTAAAGTTATTGACATACAAAGCCCAGAGAAAGAAGTGGAAATTTCCTTTCTTATCACATTTCCTGAAAAAGCCATTTGGGGAAACGGGATTTATTCTACACAGCAAAATTGTGACGCGAAAGCAATAATATGTTGTGGAAAGGAAGGAATAACATTTTTCTCTATATAGTCACTGAATGAGGTTTTCTTTTTTGAAAAGAAATACTTTTTGACTGTGTTTAAAAATAAACCCTTATTTCAAAAAGAAGGAAAACTAAGTACGAATAGAAGATGTAGAGCCTATACTGGTTTCAGTCCTATAACATACTTAAAAATATTTTAATAAACTTATTTTGGATACACAATACACACGCCCACACAGATATATATATATATATATATATATATATATAATCAAGCAATTTTATAAACAGACTTAACATAAAATATTTTTTAAAAAATAGGGGGAAAAGAGAAAGAAATAAAAAAAGAATATTTTTTACTATTTTTCGGGGAGTATACTTACTTTTAAGAATTCAGATTCTTAGATATATTCACACAAACAAATTACATTTTCTTTGATTACTCAAACATCTTCCTTATTCTTTGAATTTTTATCCAGAAAACTTTTCTTTTGTACAGTTAAATATATAGATCAAATGTTCTGTCTCCATTTCTACGCACACATACTAAACCAAATATTTCTATAACTTTAACTTAAATTTGGCCAAGCAACGTCACAGCTTACTTTTCATTTCATTCTTCAAGTAAGAACTTTAAGGATAATTTGATGTCGACCAATACAATTACATCTTTCATTCTTTCTTTTCGCTCTCAATATTTAAAGTTAGTACTTGAACAGATAATATATATTCCTTTCTAAAAATAAATATATATCTTTTAGTATTAGCATAGTATGAAAAGTTTCATTTTAGAAATTTTTTTTATCACTATAATATTATCCTGGTTAGTATATATATTGAATTTAAAACTATATATTATATAACTCTTGCATTGCTTTAAGGTATGTCATTAAGAAATCAAATAATTATAATGATACTAAGAGTAACAATAATCCTTAGGAATTTAAGTGTTAAATTCACAGGAGTGTATCCATTTTTAAACAAGTATCTTGTTTTTTTTTCTCAAGCTAAAGCTTATGTTCTCAGGTATAATGATTGTAAAACTATTTACAGAAAGAAGATAAGGAACATTTAGATGTGCTCGAATATTTTTATTAATTTAAAATCGAAAGTTATGCTTTTAGGCTAAAAAAAAGTTTTTCTCACATGGTTTTGATGATCAAATTAAACTTCAGATTGATATTATTTCTATTCTCTCTTGACTAGTTTTTCCGGGATTTTGAAGTTGTTAATGTTCTATTCATCATAAAATAATATTTTTGATCGGAACATTTGAGAAAAAAATATTTTCTTTTGTAACATTTTTGTGAACGATATTCTTAGAAAATAACAAGAAATTTTTTCTTTTTTAAAAGAGGTGTGGTCAACCCCTTTTGGGAAGAGTGACATTATTTGGTAAAAAGAAAATTAGCCTATCACTTCCAACAGACAAACATGGAAAAGTGAAAGAATGTTACTTATAAGCTAATTATGGAATTTTTACGCAAATAGCACATTTTTAATGCAAGTCTTTGTGGTCAATATTTAAAAATAATATAATAAATAAGTCGAAAGTACAAAATTAGGTTTTATTGTAATTTAACTTTTTTATAAAATGTCAAATGGGTTAGGTATAAAAAAATGAGTAATTTGAATAGTTTAACTCAAAATAATTATTAAACACTCGGCATTAACTTAATGGGGCTCTTGAATTATTACTTGAAACTACTTTTAATCCTAAGTCATCTACATTAGGATTAGCTCTTACAACTGCTTACAAAATTAAGTTATTATACGTGCACATTAGCTAGTTTTGATTGATATTTATTTTATTATGCACATAGCAAGAAACATTTATACACAAACATATTTTGAACCAAATTTTGAAGAGTTTTTTTTTATCTGAGTCAACCCCACTTCAATGCAATTTTAAAAAATGGTTATTTATTATCTTTTTAATTTTTTTTAATTTTTCAGTAAGTCTTCGTGTTCCACTACTACAACTCTATCGTGTCACACTGTGGTACGCGTGCCTTGGGTTGCCACCACTGGTTTATATAAATTGCCCTTGATTTTTTTTTTTACAATAAAATTACTTCTATTATTTGTGTCTTCTTTCTTGAAATAATAGTAGGATATATTAAAACAAAATATCCTGAAAATTTTCTTCATAAATTTAAACAGTGCCAATCAAGGAACTAAAATCAATTATAAACTTATTAAATATTTCGACGATCTCTAATAATTTTAGATCTTTCGTGTTACCATGTATCTCTAAGAAAGAAGCACACAGTCATAAATTAACTCCTTTTGAAGTCTCTTGAAAAAAGTGCATAAATAAATATCACTTAAGCTAAATTTATTGCTCTTCTGATGTGAGGCTCCATTGTTCGTTGGATAAAAAATGGGAAACTGTTTCTAAAGTGCTTCTGGCAAAATTAATTAATCTCATACATAAAGTGCTGTATAATGTTACAAAATAGCTGATCGTCTAAATATACCGACAAAGCTAATAAATCAATTTTTTATGCGGTTTAATTTATATGGTTGCTGGCATCTGATGTAAGTTTTTTTTTATAAATGTAAAACTAGAATCCCTTCAGTTTTGCTTGGGATAAAAGCAATATTTCATTCTTTCATCGACATGAATGCTACAATGCATATTTTTATGCTTTGTGGAATTATAAAGTATTCAAAATATCTTTAGATATCAGTTTTTATCCTCGTAATAATATTAACAATATCAAATATTTTGTATAAATCACTGGATGTGACGGATCTTTTGTGAAAGTTACAACTGTGAAGGAATGTTTGAAGGGATTATAGAGTCTTTTTTTTAACACGATTCAAAAAGATTTTTTAAAACGATTCAAGATTTTATTTATCATATATTTTTGTAATCATACATCTTTTAAGCAATGAAATTTTTCTTTTAAATATAATAATTATCAAAAAAACTGACTTTATTGGTTTGAATATTTAGTGAGGAAATAAATATTGTAATAAAGATTTTAATTAATTTTGTAACAATTCTTTCTCCTGAATCTTATTCCGAATTCATTATTTTTGCACAAACAGTTTAATGTCACTTAGTGTAACGGATTTAAAGCTTGGGAAAAATGTATTACCTTTAATTACCTTTTGAAACTACTTAAGAATATTTTCTACGAGTGAAGGTTAAATATGTGGTTTTAAGAAATGAGTGTTTGTACCTATATACATACCTATATAAATACAAAGCGAATACTTCGGATACTTTGTACAGCTATATTGTATAGTGTATATTTTTTAAGAGTCATGAAAGAAAAAAAAATAATAGGAAATGTATTTTGAGAAAAATGAAAGCATTTCTATTTTTTAGACCCTATTTTGAATTTATTTATTTAAAATGGGAAATTTATAAAAATCTCAGAAATATTTTTTGTTTAAATTTAAAATTACAAAATGGTGTACATTTTGCCTTTTTTTTCAAGTACAAAAATATCTACTTAAATTTTTAAAAAATGAACTTTTATAGAACAATAAATGATTGAAAAATCCAATAATTAGCACATTTTTTATATAATATATTTGTGATAAATTTTTGTTTGGCTCTATTTTAATCTTCAACTATAAAGTATATCTTTACATATAAATACCAGGTATCTTAAGATTTATTTTCTATGCGCCAACAAGAAATGAGGTATAATCATCAATTTTTAGAATAAGAGTAAATAAACCAAATCACATCTTTTTTTTTAAAAAAAAGGAATGTATTTTATTTTTATAATTCGTTTAATTCAATTTTAAAGTTTGCAAATATTTTGCAATCAATGCTAATGAGGGAACACTGTAGCATGAAACTAAAACGTGTATAAAATGAAATAGTCTGAAACAACACCCGCATAATTTGTAATCATTATTTTTATAAGACCCTTATTTTCATAAGTGTAAAATAAATTTCCAGTTATTTCAGACAAACCTCTACAAACGTTTTGAGAAGTATGATAAAGTATTGAAACTCTAAAACATGCAAGGACGTTTTTAGTTTTGTTTATTTGTTTGTTTATTTTTCATATTAAAGCAAATTTTCTGGGAGCATAAAGTAATATTTTAAGTTTTAAATTTGTTTTTTGTTTTACATAGATTCACATCAAATTGTAATTACAGAGTTAAGTATTTGATTATAAAGGAACAAAAATATATTCATTAACATTTTTAAAACTCCACACAATTATTATACAAAATAATTCTGCCCTGATTAAATAGTACGATTATTGCAGCATAAGTATATTAAAAGTAAAGCCTTTGTATATTAATAAGTATATTATAAGTAAAGATTTAAATATTGCAAATGCTTATAAATGCTAAGCAAACTAAAATGTTATATTTAATACATTAGTTCTAATGTAATTTATGTTGATAGATTTAGAGCGCGTTTTCAAAATGCATAACATGCATTTCCAAAATGCCCTATGGTTAGATTTTGAGAATAAAACCTACTGTAAATAATTATCATTTTATACTTTAATCTGAATGAAATTCAGTAAGAGTCAATTTTTGTAATTTTTCTGTAATATATGATTAGACGTAACACGAAGAATTACTAAAATATAGAAATACTTTTGGGTGAATTGTAATTCTTAAATGTATCAAAATAGTTTAAAAATTAAAAAAGAGCCTTTAATAATAGAATAAGTGATATTACCTTTTAAAATAGCTGGGTTTTAAACAACATATTTTTTTTGTTGCTTTTTTTAAATGTTTTACATCTTTTTTTAGGAAAATAAATATTGTATTTTTTATTCATTTAAAATATCATTTAGCATTAGACATTATACAACTTTAGCTCAAAACCATTTATTGAAGTTTACCTAACACTGAATCTTACTAAAAAATTTGAAACTTTAATTTTTATAAAAATTTATTTAATCAGACATTTTTTGATAACACTAGGTAACAAAAAACAACTTTTTATCTTTCCCCTAGTTTTGCGTATTCTTATTAATTTTGGGTTGAAAAATTGAATAATTAAATAAATGTGTTTATCAGCTCTTGTTTTTAAGATTACCACAGCTCCTCCATCAATTTACTGGTAAATTTGAAGAATAAAACATTACTGACTAATAAATACAATACAATAAGTCATGTTTCAAGAAACAATGCTCATATCAGAAATCAGTAGTATTTTTTAGTTTCCTGTGAACATTTCCTTTTGTATTGCCTCTTGCATGTCGTAGTCTGTGAGCAGTTGTCTGTGAGCACTGACTCATCCTGATGACCCTGATATGTGCATTCATTGCTGAGAAATTTTGATGAAACCTTTCACAGTGTTCATTACGTACAGCTCCTCAGTTTTTAGGGAAAACATCAAGATGGAATGTAAAAAATTTATCCTTAGATATATATTGTATCCTAGGTCATGCAAATTTTGTAGGAGTTCTTTCACCAACTGTTGATAGTTCTTCTCTTTTTTGCTGTCTAGAAATCCTCATATCATACTTATAAAGGCTGTTTTCTCTTTCCCTTCCAGAATTTGATCCAAAGTGGGGCCCTTTAGGATTTTGCCAATTTACGGCCCTCGAAGATACTTGGAAATTTCGATTTAAGATATTTGAAAACCTCTCCATCCTTGTTCATGGATTTCACAAAGTTCTTCATGAATACCAGCTTAATGTGCAGGGATGGAAACAGAATGTTATTTAGGACATTTCTATCACCGTATTTTAGATTTTTAGACGGTCATTTGTCTTGTATGTAGTGCAATTTTTGATCTCTACTGTCCCACAAACACAGAAAGCAGTAGTACTTTGTATAGCATAACTACATTCACATGAGTAAAGCAATAACTTCCAGGTCACCACAGATCTACCATTTATGATCCTTGAATTTTATTAACTCTACAAGTAATACTGCTTTCGAATTAAACTTGGAAAAGTCTATAAACAGCATCCAGTTATTTAGGTCATAACCGATGTTCATAAAACTCATCAAGCCTTTGACATCAATACAAGCAATCAGATGTTCTTTCTTCTCAAAGAAACGAATAATATTCTTTTCATGAGTCTTGTATGTAATCTTGATGCCTGGTAGGATTAGATTCCATTGTTGTAGTCAAAATGCCAACAGCCCTGCCTTCTGCTTTAGCAAGTCAGCTCTGCCTTCTGCTTTAGAAAGTCAGCTTTGCCTTCCGCTTTTGGCTCTTACGAGGTCATTAAATTATCCTTGATTTAGTCTGTGGGGTTCATTTAAATCATCTGCCTCGAAATCTAGATCATGGGATGTCCAGGTTTAATGAAATCTTCTTCTTCAACATAATCCTTTGCAGTCTCATACTTTTTAGGTGGGTCAGGAATTGGCATATCAACTGAATGAGTAACCAGCTGAAAGGCCCATGGAATGCATGGATACTGCAAACGGTCTTTCTTCTCTCTTGAACAACCCATGTTCATGGAGGTGCCATACAGAAATAGCAATTGTCTACATGGTTAGTTGGCTCCTTCCAAACCATGGGTAAAGCAATCTGCATTGCACGTTTTTTACCACCCAGCCACTTTCAGTCTCACTGAGCAAAAGTTACAACATACGTTTGGGGCCCATGGTTTTCTCAGTTCACTTACTTTCACTCTGAAGTAAAGGGAATAAGCTGTCTTTACAACTAAACTGATGGTTAACTTCTGGGCTACAAAAGTCATTTCACCACGAACATAAAAATTGTCGGGCTTATTAACACAGTTCCATGGAATTCTGATCTGAATGCAGTAAATAAAAAATTGGCTGATATATTTAAGTGAAACTGATTTTTAACACGTTTTGGTACAACGTAGATATTCCACATAACTGGTACAAGCAGTCTTTGAGACCCAAATATAGTTGAATTGATTTACCTAGAGTTGTAAGCCGAATAAAAGCGAATATCACTTGAATTGTGAACCATTTTCTGTTCTTTGTTCTACTGATGCTCTAGATTACACTCAAAACACACCTGAAGAAAGGTGGCGCGGTTATAAAAATAAATCTTGGAGGCAACAGCTTCCATCTATCTACTCTCTCAAATGAACATCAAAAACATTATACATAGAAAGTAAAAATACAGCTATTTATGAATAGCGAGGAGTTCCAATTCTTGAAAACAAGAGCTAATCTGAAGTATTTATGGTGATTCTCGTGTTTAGCAGGCCAAAATATTTCATAATAAACTATTTTTGAACCCGAAACAATTTTGATGTTGCCTAGTGTAATAAGACGTGTGCAACAAATTTTTTTATTTAATTGCAATTTTATTTAGTATTAATATTTTCACTAAATATTATTCAATTGAAATTGTTAGGAGTTTGTTTTTATAGTAATATAATTCCCCCCCTTTATTTGCTTTTTGTTTTTTAAAAAATATTAACGTTTATGTAATATTTTTATGATTGTAACTATTATATTATACCGTAAAATTTGGCGTATAACGGTCACCTATAATTTCAAACTGCATTTTTTTTAAATTTATAGGTTTATTCGCCATATAATGCTCACCTTTCTTTTATTAAGAAACTAGAAATGTACAAGATCAATGTTGTTACGTTTTGAAGTCATTTATTCAAAAGATTTTTCAAAGCTTTCCAAAAAAAAGTATATTTTCAAAACGATTACCCTTTACGTTCATAAGGAATGCCAATTTCTTTAAATAAACAGGTAACGTAGAGGGCTAAAAATAAGCGATATATGTAAAAGCCTATTTTTTTTCCATGTTCAATCTGGTTTATTTCTAAAGCTTTCATTTTTATATCTGGCGTATAATGCACACCCAAAAATTTCGATCTTATTTTTTTCTGTTCAAAGTTCGTGCTATACGCCAGATTTTACGGGACTCATTTTGTTCAGCAGTATATTTATATTCATAACGGTATATTTATATTTTAATCCAATACAGTTAACACTGTACTTGTAAAAAGAAACAAAGTATTTTATATACTGTAATAAATTTGGTTAAATTTCGCATTATTTAGCAACAAATAGCATTTATTATTATTTACATTGTCTATTTTGATACTCTGTAACATATAAAGATTCAAATAAAGTTGTTTTATTTATTTTTACTTTGTTACATATTTTAGAAAAGAAAAAGATGTAATTCTGTCACACTTTCACATTCAGTTTGGAAAACAAAAAGGTCATAATAGTAAGTCTCTCAGTTATCAGGTTAAAGTTGGACAAAATAGCGTGCCAAGCTTATTCTTTTTTCAAAAGAAAAATCTTTAAGGTAAACTGTTTCTCTTCAGGAATGTCTTTTTGCAATTCATAAATATTTATGATGTTACAAAATAAAGTATTCTCTAAAATGTCTTCGCGCAAAGAGACAAGTCACATCAAATAAAAAATAATATTATTCATTTTAGAGAAACTGAATGTGAGTAAGGAAACTCATTTCGTAATATTTTAGAATTAATTTGTAAAGTATTTAGAATTAATTTGTTTAGTGTAATCGGTACTTGCAAATTTTTATTCCTCATTATATGTAGGAAGCTATGTGTGTTGAAGTATTTCAATTAAAAGAATAAACTTTTGTGATTAGAAAAAATAGTCTTAATTTTGCAATTAGTAATTCATTAATATTATTACACATACTGTTCAATAATTTTGATTTCATTTACTCTTATTTATAGAAAAATAAATTTTAAAAGTTAATAACATATATATTAATACATCGTACGAAATATTGTTTTATACATATTGCTTAATTGTTATACGGTTTTGCAAATATATATATTTAAATAGAAATCCGTTTAACAAAACTGAAAATAAATTCTATTTTATAATTTTAATACGAGATAAAACAATTTCTTATTTGTAATAAAAAGGTTAACAATTTTATAAATTACTGGAAATATGCAGAAAAGAATCCTAAAATAATGTAGCTTAATCCTTTTTTAATCTCTAATTAGATATAAAGATGTTATTAGATGATGAAATCCTTAATTTTCTCAAAACCTACGAGTAAATAGTTAGATTGATTAAGATAGTTTAAAGGTCAGTTATAATGATATTGAGTAATTACTATTATACAAAGCTTTATCTCACTTTAATATTCTCTTCATTTCTAAAAAAAGTAATATTGTATGGAATTCTTATTCATTTGGACGACATATTATTCGAGGCTTTACTCTGGCAATTTTCTTAAATGCATTTTCTATTTATCTCTAATATACAAGCATACATTTAATTTATTCTGCTATAAGTGTAAGAGAACTGTATTATCAGAACAGTGTATTTTAGATTTTTCTATAAAACTGACCAAGATCCTTCCAAGTTCCAAGTGGGTTTCATATAAATATATTTAAATCCATCTCATTTCCCAGAATGCAGATCATCCTTTGATAGTAACGGTGGAAAATGCATGAATTGCAATGTTTTAGTATGATAATCCATTCTGTCAAAAACACGAAGTTGTCCTTTCAATAGGCAATCATTCATCGAGTCTCGCCTCACCACAAGTTCACGCCTCCTTTGAACGATATTGCAGAACATGCAGATTTTGGACTACCTCTCCAATCTACTCTCCAACTCAGTATAGATTTCGATTATTGAATGTGTTGGAAAATTATGTCATTGTCATTCAATCTCAAAGCCTAAAGCTATTGCAATGTTTTGAGCTTCAGTATTATGATATGTCCTCAGCAGCCTATTACGTAAGCACTTATCTTCCTCTAAGCTATGTTAACAATGTTTAGTAATCTCGACTCAATGGTTATGGTAATAATTCGATTATTTGTTTGATAGCAGATTAATTGCGCAATGGATTAAAACTAGAATTGTAGATGCGCATAAGAATTAAATGATACAATGGTTGAAAAATACTAAGTTTTAAACGTATAGCTATTTTTTCCTGTTACAACAATTTTAAAAAAATTGCTCGAATCTTTCTACCAATATTTGAAGAAAAGAAATTTTAAGAAATTATATGTATCTGTTACAAAAAGAAACTGTTTTTCTTAAACATACGTAAACAATGCAATTTAAATATTTAAATAAGTATTTAGTTGAAGAAAATATACATTATTCTGTAACATAACATAGTATGTAATTAAGAAAAATATATCATTTTCATATATACCACATATTTTAGATCATTCTCTAGCTTTGAACCAAACAACCCTTTATAAATTTGACTAGATTTGAACAAATTTACGATATCAGAATTCTATTTTTCTGTGAGGTAAATATTACATTAATGCATTTTTATTGTATCGAATAAATTAAGTAATTAAAAAGAATTTTCAATTTATTGCAACAAGGATACTCAACAGTACTCTGACATTTTTATACACCGGTTTTTTTAATATTTTAATCTAGAGTATAGGGACAGTATTATTTCACCCCATAATATTTTCATTTAAAACATAGAGCAGGTTGATTAAAGTAAATATTGATCAAAAATTATATGGTTGATTTCGGAGACATATTTTTTTTTTATTTTGAGTCACGATAAGTTGATATATCTAAACACTTAGTTGAGCTTTTTATCTTAAGCTTCACTTATGGCTTATGAAGAATCTATTAGAGTCAATCCTATTGTAACTATTATGATTATATTCCATTATTATGGGGATTTATTAGTGAAACAGGATACGAAGTAATGGTTCGTATACCGGTTATAAAAATCCCTTATATAATTCACTCACTATAGATATTCTTGTGGAATAAAGGAATGCAAACAATTGAACTCAAGACCTCCTTAAAACCATTTATATATAGTCATCGTTGTTATCTTGTCACTTAAAACTATGTTTGGAGGGATAGAACTTTGACACATTATGGTGGAATAGAATCATTTCATTCAAATTAGCTCAGAACATTATATGAAATGAGTGGAAAATATTCATAAAGCAAACAAAATGTAATAGGTTGTTTTTACATCCTTTATAGAAAAAAATATATTACGTTATCCTAGAAATATTTCAAAAATACAGTGTAAAGGGGCATGTAACTAAGTCTTAAGTCTTAACCGAAAATTCGTAATTTAGATGATTCAGTTCTGGTTCATTCGTAAGAATGTATATTTAAATAAAGGTACACTTCAACGCACGTTAGGATCCTTTTATTTTCGTTCAATCCATTCACAAAAATTATTATACAGCGCTTGTGTTATTTTCCCATTTAGTTTTATTGAGATAAAAAAAACGTATTCAGTTTATAGATCTTGTCCATAATAGAAAGCCATATACTTAATACTAGAGTATAAAATTAACATTGTCATTGTCAGGGAAAAGTTATTCACTAAAAGAGAATGGTAAAAATGTTTTTCAGGCTGATCATTCTGAAAAACAAAACAAAAAAAAAAGAACTTATCATACATATGTGATGACACACAGTTAACTTAACATAGTAAATAAAATATTATCTGATGTATATGGTAAAAGAAAGTATATAATGAAATATTTAACTAAGAGACTTTGTATTTTCTTTGACAACAGACTATTGTGTAGACGCTATAGTTTTTGCTACCAATTACCTACATCTGATAAATTTTCAAACACCTGTTTTCTCCAATAATGAGTATAATATTCCAGTAATACTTTGTAGCAGCAAAATGTTTCCACTATAAAATACATTTGATTAGATTAAAATAAAACTCATAGAAATCCTAAGCAATTTTCTTCAATATTCCAATAAAGTATTATGATAATTTATACATAACCAAGTTTTTAAGAAAGCTTACAACTATAAGGAAACTACTTGAAATTTTGCATTAGTTGTAAGGTGAATTGGTTTTCTAGATAAGTGGATATTTTTCGTAATTTCCAGAATTAATGTACTGAAAGAATCTGGTTTCATCAAGACAATGGGAGGTCTCATATGTGATTGACAATTCAAAAAAATATTGCCCGAACACTATTGAATGTTCTACCACTATATTAAAATACATCTAGCACTCAGATTTTACTCTTTTTGGATCATTGCAAAGTTGTACTAAAAACTTCAAGACTTTGATCCAGATAAAAAAAACTTACGAAATGGTTTCGCCGAACGGCCTGAGAAGTTCCGGAAGTATGAAATTTTCAATTCGCCAGAAACATGGGGAAACTCCGTAAAATAGAGTGGCATCTGTATAATTTAATAAATGTATACCAGAACTTAAGTATTCCAAGTTTCAATTTCCATTTGCAAGTAGCATAAACTTTCCTTTCATCCCTATATATTTAATATACATGGCAGCCCACTAATTAAACGTTCAAACCATACTATCATCAGATATTTGGGCCGAAACATATTTAATATGAAACTATTTACTTGGCAGTTATTTAGTGTTACCAAGATTCAAACTCATAACTTTAAAGAAGAGTTTTTCGATTAACTCCTTCATTGCCTTCATTATTAACCGTAGACAATCTTGATCTTGTTTGAATTCTGCAATATTCCCATAGCTACTTGGCTACCATGTAGCTATTGGTTCATGTGTGATTTAAGAAAGTATATTCATAAACGACTAATGTAAATGCTTAAGACTAATGTAAATGCTAAGTACAGAATATTTCGGCATGACTTCTACTTCGTGATGCTAGTACGATTGTAAACATACGTTGAATGTTCATGATTTTTCATTCGATTTTTTTCCGTTACAGTTATGCAATATTATTCAAAATAATATTCGATTTAATTGCTGGAAACTCAAAAAAAATGCAAAGGTTGAACTTAAACTATATACCAGGATGTGACTGAGCTAATTTGACTAACTCCTCCATTGCCTTCATTATTAAACTGTAGACAATCTTAATCTTGTTTGAGTTCTGCAATATCAAAGAGGGGATACTTGATAAATGAATAGAATCAGAGCTGGCAGACGAGTGGCACTTTAAGTGTTACAAGACAGATGGAAGAGTGTTCGTATGAACAATCTCTTTGCGAAATGGAGCCTATATTCTACTTGTAACAAAAAAACAGTTCCTTATTTGACAGGTTACTGATTTATTTGAGTATAATCAGGTGGAACATCTGGTTCGTTAACAAACATCTATGACTTAAAAAATGTATATGCATATTCTTTCTGCCAGAATATGCTCATGTATAAACAGTAATTAAAATAATACGATATGAACCTTTTCCAGTAGGAATTCAAATTAATGGTCGAAACCTATAGGGTTATTGCACTTCACTTTTGAACCCATTTCCTCATATTAGATGGTTTACATTTCGGAAGTCACGCTTTCTCTCTCTCATGCAAGTTTGTAATAAACAACAACAATATATTGGCATAAGCAACACGTGTGGAGATATTGACTATAATAAAGTAACTGTTACTTTTTTCATGTGTCCTAAATTGTAAAAAACAATTTTCATTTTTTAACAACTGAGATTTAAATTTCCCGTTTGCACTTATTAATTATCAGATTGGTATGTCAGTTATTAGATCACTTGAATGTATATATTGTCTAATAATAATTATTCTTCACGAAAAGAAGAACAAAACTTATCAAAATATATGTGGCATATTGTTTTTAAAGATTCATTTAAAAAGTAATTTATGATATTTTCATAAATACAATGAGATTCTTTTTTTAAATTTCTGAAAAACATCTTTATTTAAGTTCTGTTGGAATCCCTCTCTCTTTTTACTAACTCATTCCTAAATTTCAAGTTTTTTAAAATTAAATTTGTGTACGAATACTAATTTTTGATTGAGACAATTTTTTTAATAAGACAATTAAAATATTTAGTGCAGAAATTGAATTTTATGTTTTAAAAAAATCACGTCATTCTTATGAAAACAGTATAATTATTTCAATGAAAACAAATATTAAGCTTACATTGCTTTCATACTAAGAGTTAAAAAATAATCGATATTTATAAAAACTCCAAAATGATGAAAAAGAGCTGCAACGCAAATGAAATCACTGGAAAATATCTTTTTAGTTATGAAATAATAATAAAAAAGACGTGATGTGTTATTTTTCATTTACATCAAGAAATAATATTTCGCATGATTTATTTATAAGGCATCTTTAATTTAAATTTAAAAAAAAAATACTTTTCTCGAAATAAAATATTAATACATTTTTTGAACATGAGAGAATTCGATGCTCCCGCTTTAGTTACTGGACATTTACCCCAAGCATAAAAGTAACTATCCAATATAATTCTAAACATAAGAATGAATTTTGAGTAATTTATTAACAGCAGATAAAAAATTTGGTATCTAATGGATTGCAAAAACCATGCTTCAATTTTTGTTAGGTTTATTTTGTACGGAAAAATGCACACTACCTATTCGCAAAAATTTATGTTTTTTTAAAAAATTTTGTACATATAATCTAGTTTTAATTTACTTAACGTTAAAAGATGATAGTTCTCTGATATTTTTGCAAAAAGATAAATTAGACATTATCTTTTAGGTCGACATGTTTATGATGAAAAAAGATGTTAATTTTAATCAAATGCATTCCATCCTTTTCACATGAGTATTTTGCAAATTGTATTACTCTCTTTAGGGAAGTTTCTTTTTGTAGATTTGGAAACAATTTTGTATTGAACTTTTACTGACTCTAAAACTTTTAGCATGGTGGTATTTTACTATATATCTTACATTTTTTTTTTCATTCTTTTACTTGTAATTTAAATTTATTCACAAATATTCAGTTTATCATTTGCTACAAAAATAATTGTGTAGTTGGGCCTAATTTTGATGAACTTAGTTGAAAATCCCCGAATTTTCTAATTCAGAGTTATGAAAACAAATTAATAAGAATTTATTTCTTGCGAAAAATTACATGTTTTTTTTAATCTCTTTTCGAAGTACTTATTTTTTTAACACAAGAGAGTGACTGAGTTATACTAACGTCACACTATAAAGAAAGTTTTGACATTTCACGAGGGTTGTTCGTGATGGATCTATTAATTATGAACCTAGGTCAAATTTTAACACAAATGTTTAACAAATTCTAAGCGTATTTTCCAGAAATTGAGAGATTAAAGCGGCAACTCTGGTCGCATTCTCGTGAATTGACTGCTGTTCAAAGTTACGAAGTCCATCGCCAAAGGCACTCGTGTAGGTTCAAAGTGTGACGTTATTAATTAGCCAACCTATTAATGTGGGATTATATTTAGGTATAAGAAACATTATGCTTAGCTTTTAATTTATCAAAAAAAAAAAGAACATTGAATGAGTATTTTTTAAACATAAAAAAAAAAATTTCTGTTTATAGCAGTGAACTTTTTTATCAGAGAGAGCAGAAACAGAGAGCAATTTAATGCTACTCGGTTTCTTAAAAATGACAAAATTTTTTTCCTGTTTAGTTGTGCATTAAGGTCCATTTGGTGTCCAATTTGCTTGTCCAGTGAATATTGACCGGGAATTCTAAATATGAGGCATAATTAGGTTTAAAGATATTTGGAGTTTTGTGTGCATTGTCAATCACAAAAATTCATACCCTTACAAACTCTGAAGGATTTTATCTCAGCGTTTTATTTTTGGTTATTCAAATGGTGACCATTCTCTAAAACGTTTGTTTTTATTGTAGATCATGCTTGTCTAAAGTGCGGCCCACAGGCTGCATGCGACCCAAAAGCTTTTAAAATGCGGCCCAAACGCAAATTATGAAACTATTTCAATTTACACATTTTTATTTAACAAACTATGCTGTATTAATTTTCGATTTATTTAAAGAGTTTAAAAGAATATTTCAAGATTTCGAAAAAACGAAGAGTATTTCAATATATTTTCTACCCCGTTTTCTCTGGAAATAAATAAATTACTTTCAAACCTTCAAATGGAATCCATTGGATTTCAAAGTGGCATTCAACTGAAATAAAAATTTGGGAATGTTTCTATACTGAAATTTTATGATGATTACTTAAACGCGAAAAATATTCTCACTTTCACACTCATTGGCAGTATTTATATTTGTGAACAGTTATTTTCCAAGAATGAAGCATACAAAAAACAAAAAATAGGACAAAGATCACTGACAAACATCTTGAAATACATTAAGTTTTGCAACTTCGTCTATTGAACCCGATATCGATTTGCTTGTTTAACACAAATGCAAATTCAATCATCTCATTAACTTGATGTTTCCATCTTTATGAAATCCAAACTAAATTAAACGAAACTTTTACAAATTTAAATAAATGAGTAAATATTCATGTCTAATTCAAATTTAAGAAAATTATTAAAAAAACTTAATTTATTTTGATAAGACTATATAGTTAAATTTTATTTCAATTTGTTAAAAAAATTTGTATGTGTGGCGCAGAAAAAAATTATTTTTGCAATGCGGCCCACAAGCGGTCATATTTTAGACACCCATGTTGTAAATAAACACTCTTGACTTTTTTATGAAGTTTTAAATATATGTATTGTAAAAGGTAGTGAGTAGTATTGAGAGTTTCTGATTAATTTCTTAAAAAAATGTTTAATTTATAAATTTTTGAAGGGTTTCTCCAGCAATGCTGCAAAAAAAATGATTAAAATTTAAACGAGTCAGATTTTCCACTGAATATTAGTTTTTGAATAATCCTAGAAATGAACAATACTATTATTAAATATTTTATTTAGTCTTATTTTAAATATGCATGCAATGTGTATATATAAAATCGGACCACCTTTTAACGAGCCTCTATTTAATGAAGTTCGAGTTTTTACAATTTTTTTTCTTTCTTTAATTAAAATAAAGGCAAAATCCCCTATTTAACGAATAAAAATCCCCGAATTAACTAATTATTTCAGCAGCTGGACAATATCTTTTAGTAGTTAGTATTAGAAAAAATTGGATTTTTTTCTTCAAATGACATACATTTTATGCGAGAACAGAAAAATACTTTTCTTGCAAGCAGAAAATTTCAGCGGGAAAGTGTGAAGACCATTATTAGATTTTAGTGCAGATGTGTCATGAGTGCAACCTATCGTGTGAGTCTGGAGCAGGAAACGAAATTCCATATATCTTTTTAACCCTCAACTCAAGGGATATTTTAAGGTTTCAACGATCATGATTCACTTGATGACAGGACTGCCTATCTGTGCAACTGAAATTGAAGAAATAGTTGATTTATCGGAGCTAATGAATAGCGATTCTAATGCCAAAATTAATAATGAAACTCCTATCAAAACCGTTGCATTTTTTGGAAACTTTGAAATCATACCTTATGCAGCAGGATATAAATGACGTAATATTTTCTTCTGTGCATCAAGTCAAAAAATAACTCTTTCGAGTCAGGAATCAAAACGATTGTCAAACATATATTATAGTACATTAGAACGACGTTTATTCGAATCAATTGGGACCGGACACCGTTCGGATACGCGATTGTTCATATAACCGAAACCCGAATGCGATCCATGTAGTGTTTGAAACCGGACACTATACGAATACTGAATATCCTCATATGCGGGAAACATGATTGGAGAAAAAGCAAAATAGGTGCAAAATGTCACAGCTTTACCTTCATTGTGGAAAATATTCACTTATGTCTCGCTATTATACCTATTATGCACACCTTTTTTTTCGCTGCAAGGTCCCTGATTTTCATGAGCAGCAGCAGTTGAGTAGGTCAGCACTCTGATTATTGTCCGTACCACTCCATAGTTGTCTCTAACGCAGAAAGCGTCAGCATTTGATGGGCCCTTGCTACTTTCGTTGCTACTGTTGTACTCGTCTTCATCCGTTTCATCGTCGACAGGGTCGGATTCTTTATAAACGGAAGTCACAATCTCGTATACACTTAGCAAGTTTACCAAATCACACAACTGAAATTCCCTAAATAATAGTACCATAAGTTTTCCCGTCACTTTTGGCCACACACGAGACAGCTGTTGAACAGTGCACTATTCGAAAATGTATGCGGACTTTAGTCCGTATAATAAACGTTCAGATAAACGAAGCTCTACTGTATTTTAAAATTTACAATTAACTAGTGCGTAATAATTCATTAATAGTATTTTTAGCTGTTGAATTAAAAAGGTGCATTTTCTAATTATGGATATTTTTTGTGTAGTTTCTTGTATAATTTCCAAAAGGTAAATGCGAAAAAATTATATTTTGTTTGAACCTCGATATAACGTAAAACCTCGAATTAACGAACAAAATGCTCGGTCCCGATGAATCGGGATGCACGTGACAAAGGCTCATTTCTAGATATTCCCTGTAAATGAAAATGAAATTGCATGTTCATAACAGCTACAAAAGCCATCAGAATGTTTTGAGATGTGATAAAATGATCGCAAAATTTGAAGAGGGGTGTAGTTTTATGAGTGTAGCACAAGAGTTAAGTATTGACAAAATGTAGTTTTAAGAGCTTGAAAACCTTCCAAATGCTAGAGGTCTCTCCATATCAGTTTAGCAATGGTTATCAGTGCTAGTTGAAATGGAGGGAGGTTTGGATACGATTTCATCTCACTAACAACTGGGAAGAGACCGTTGAGGTGAAGGAGGTCCTTAAATTCTTGCGTGGGACCCATGATGTGGTACGGGTAAACGGAGCTCCATATTTTTAAAAGTGGATCATTTACCAAAAATTGTTACTGCAGTCAAATTATCCTCCAATGTGAGCGTCAGTTCCGAAATGCTATTGGCTCCGACTTGGCTCATGTGGACAACAATACACATCTACCCAGTACCTCTGCTGTTGAAGAGCTTCTAGAAAGAAAGAATATCTGCAGAATGGATTATACAGAGTGCTACTTTTTTTTAAAACCCACCCAAAATGTGTAGGATGCTTTCGAGACATGGGTCGCAACGAGATTATATCATCTGGAGAACATTAGGCTGCTGAAACAGATGCTCCAAGAACAATATCAACTCTTATTTCAAAAATTGCTGAATAAGTTGTTATTGGATAATGTGGTGGTTTCTAAATAAGCCAATAACACACACACACACACACAGCATCCGGACTGGTGTGATCACTTTTGTCTATTGGTATGCTACGTGCTTACGTACCCATAGGTGGCGGGGTCTATCTTACGACAGCTGCAATCTTCACAATCCCATCAAAAGCCCCCCCCCCTTCTTTAAAAAGCCCACTAAACATTCATTTAGTTAAGATTTTTTTTCATCATTAAACTTTAAATAGATTTTTAAGTCTAAAACATTTAAAAAACGACAGTTATTAAGATATTGTGTTTTTAGAAGCTTTACAAGTAATTACATTGCGTAAAACGAAATATATTTTCCAAGTATTTTGTGTAAATAACGACATGGTTTTACAAATTATTTTATTCATGTTTATGTATACATACTTTTATTAATAAGTGATACTTAATTATGAAACTAATTTCTTAGCAAATCGACAAATTTAGGGACGAAACCCATGTAAACATTATCTGAAGCTTTTTTTAATAGCACATTATCCACATCCTTCACATATAATGTACATAAAAGTAACAAAGTATAAAAATTTTTATTAAAAAATATCAATTTCGTTATTAAATTAAATTGAAAAATGTAATATGCATAAAAATAAGTTTTTTTTAGATGAAAACTTCTAAATAAAGACTAGTATGTCAAGCATCTTACGTACTACATCATGCATAAGTTCTTAAGGTATCCGAATACGTTGGAATGATCAAATTCGGTCAAAAACATATTTTTTGTGTTTAATTTTATTGAGTAGAGCTATCTTTTTTGGCTTTAAAAACATTTTTTTTTATTTCTTCGTTACCTAAAGGCCAAGTTGCATCACTTTTATAAAATTAGAAAAACCGGAAGTGGGTATTTTTAAATTAATCACAATCTATTTTGACGAGCCTGCTATTTCAAAATATTATGAATGTATTTCTATAAAATTTTTTGAACCTATTATTTATATTATTTTTTAGAGAATGTACTAAAATATTTCTTATTGTATAAATACTTCTTGAGTTATAGGCTGTTATTTAAATAATGATCTTGTGAAGAATGTCCCATTTTTTATAATATTTACTCAATCACCTCTAAAATTTTTAAATTTTTATAAACCCTTAAGCCTTTGCTTCCAAGATTTTAAGGTTTTATTTAAATAATTTAATACAAATTATAAATTTAGAATTTTAAGTTAATTTAACTTAACATTTAAATTTTTCTATATAAATGCATCTAATTTGTTTTAGTTATACCTGTACAGATGTAAGTTTTTATTACATTTCTATATAATTGTTTCAAAATATTGCTCAAAATTCACTTATCATGGTGATTTTTGTAAAATTATAAGATAATTGTTTTAAATATTAGTATTTATTAGTATTGATTCCTAAAAAAGGATTTATAAAGTTTTAGTAAGCTATTTTTTAAAAAAAGTACTCCGATCGTGTCCATATACCTTAAATTGATTTTGAAAACATACGCCTGTTAAAAGTTTTTTAAAGAAGCACTTATACACAATACCAAACACTGTGTAATTTCAATATAACCCCCCTGTATATGTCTAGCAGAATATACATTATGGCATATTTTGCATCCAATTATTGAATTAGAATAATTCAAAACCCCGTATCCCGTTATATTCGCTCAAAATGAGAAACATGATGTAAATTTAAATAATGTTTCTCTCTCAACTAGTTTAACTCAATCCGTAACAATTCCACACCTGTTTTATCCATTTTACGTAGCAATGCATTACATGCTACTAACACAAGCTACATAGTAAGGCTACTTTCGTAATAGAATCCGAGATATATAATAGATTGTAGATCATCATTTATATCATTGAAATACAAACCTTATAATTTCCGTAATATCTGAATACAAATCTTGCAATTGGTTATTCAGGCCGAGAGAAATCGACATTCTATATATTTCTATGGTATAATAAGGGGGTTGATTAACAAGTTCTCAAGTTTTCAAGTAATAAATGTAAATTATGTGTGTATTTATATATTATGAATAGGTTGATATTCTGATAAATGGAATATATTGCTTCATCCTAATTCTATGAACATGTTATTAATCAATTACTCTGAAAATGAAAATGAAGTTTATAATACGTATTTCTAAAGGGTTATTTCTGATTTTTTAATATATATATATATAGAATACATTTTTATAATTAGAATAATTCTAATGCATATAAAATAGCTGGTGTAGGAAAGTATATAAAGTATATATGTGTCTGCTTGTGTGGCTACACTTTCAAATATTAATCACAAATAAACAAGCAAAGATATTCATCTATCATTTTTTATGTTCCATAAACAAAATATCAAGGTATTTTAGAATGTTTTCTTGCACAATTTCAATGTGCGCGTAACACATGAGTTTATACGAGCTTTCTAGCCAGGTTCTGTGAAGCATTGCAGAATCAACATTCTGGATAACCTCAAAAATTCGACTTTGTCAATCATCAGTGTTACGAATGGGAGGTTGGTAAACATTGTTTTACCCACATCAGCACAACTAGAAGTCCAAATGTGTTGTGATCTAGGTGGGCATAGCTCCTCTTATCCAAGAACTTTTCATCTCTCACTTCCAAATTCCATTGTGGTTTTGTTGCCCCATTTATAGACTTAGGCTTGCTGTGGTTGTGTTATATATAGACTAAAACTAGATAAACTATTATACAGCTTGCGTGTGTTCTTTTGAGAAGAAATTTTGTAAGAGTTTTCCGAAACGTTGAAATTGTGCCATCTAATTTACATTCCATTTTACAAAATCTTTAAAAATTTCTTTGTGGAACATAAAAAAGTGTAAGTGAATAGTTAGCATTTTTAATTCATTTTTGAAAGGGTACCCATATTTTTTTGGTTTTTAAATTTTTCGAAATATATATATGAAAGGATTTTACTATATAGTTAAAATACTTACAGTTTACACTCATTATTCCCGAAATGAGTTTTAAAACAAAATATGACTAGATTTTTATAAGCAACAATGTTTCTATTTTTTTTCATCTTTAATTTCAAATAAAATAGAAAAAATATTAGTACTCACAAGTCCCGTTACACTTAAATCCCTTCCTTGTTCCCTTTAACTTTCATTGGTTTCCCTCTAAAACCACACATTAAGTATTTTTTAAAAAATAAAGTTTAAAATTTTTTATCCCTATAAGAGCTGTTTTTGAATTTTTGTTCTTTTTCGTAGCAATAGATGCGTCTATTTTTAAGGATTGAGACCTCCTAAACAGAAAAATATTGACGTCTCTTTAATTTTGGTATTTCCCATTAGTCTTAAAAATATTAAAATAATATTTTTTTTAATTGTAGCACGTGGTCTTACGATACTTCCCTGTAATTATTAATACAACTATGAATCATTTTGATTAGAAAATTGAAATTAAAAAATCTATGTTTTCACTGCAAAACCAAACTCCAGCAAGAGGCGGTATTGCATATTTCTTGGTCCCCGTTCTAAAGCGATTTCTCGCTTATGGTCAATGATCTTTAGATCATATGGCTTAATAAAATGTATATTTACTTAAAAATTATACTGATACATTTTTATATTTAACTATATTTAACCACACACTAAAATTTTGCTACCCTGCATAAATACGACCCTTTGTGTACATAATATATTTAAATACTCTTTATAACTATGGATGGAAAATTTATATGTATTAACAATTTTTTATTAGGGAATATAAATTATTTTTAGTATGTAATGTAAAATATATGTAAATTTATGTCCAAATTGGTTATAAAATTATAAAAATTCAGAAAATTACAAAAAAAAAAATAATTTAAAACTTTTAAAATGATTTTTTTAAAATTAATTTCGTTAAAATATAAAAGTTTTAAAATATTAGATTTTTTCCTGAATAATCTTTTGGATTGGTTGGTATGAATAGGAAAAATGAACCATTATTGTTCACTGGTTTCACAGTGAAACCATAAATTTCTCGAAACATAAAAATACTAGTTTTTTTTCTTTTATATTTATGATCATCTTCATTTTAATAGTCATTTTTGAAATTATTTTGTTAATTTTTCAAAGGAAATATGTATGGAAGTTTAAAAGGTTAAATCTGCTCCTGTTTTTAAATAAATTACCTTAATGATTTTACTTAAACAGTCCTTTTACTTTAAATTATTATTTAACATTTTAATTTCGTATTTGATTGTATTCTTTCATTCCTGCACTTTTATGTTCCTTGTCTCGATCCTTTTTACAGCTTTCTGTTAGTAGGAGTATGAGTAAAAAATGTCACATTTCTTCACTACATCTATTAATAAAGAAGACAACCCTTGAAACAAATGTGAATACTTTGAGAAATTTCTGTCATCATTTCAGAAACTATTTGAAAAGGTATTGGAAATTTTAGAGTCAAGATATTTCACACATTACTCTTAGCCAGGCAGAAACAAAAAGAAACAAAATAAGAAGAATATTAGGACTACTCAACTTGTTCTCTTTGGTTCATTAGAACACATATTATTTACTTCAAAACTACGATAAGACGAAATTCATTTGAAAATCTTAGCAAGGCAGTGGTGATAATTTCAGCTGTCAACTACAGATTTCATGAGAAAATGTAACACACTCACTTATGCCAAGTTAGTAATACCATTCAAGATTTCATGCTAGAACAAAAAGTCCGTGTAATAAAGTATGTCAGTGGATGTGAACTGGGTTATTTCAATATAGTGTGAAAAAGTTCGTTTAAAAGAAGAGTTAAAGGTATTTCAAAAATTTACATAAATAATATATCTGTTCATGCATTGAGCGAAAAATCAACAAGTGTAATGAAAAGTTTAGAGATGTTTCTGTAAAAGAAAACAGCTGTAAATATAAAGGTATTACTTAAAATTATTGTTCACTGTATCTCATAAATCTCCCAAAAACTATTATTTTGAAATATAATTTTTTATATATAACATTTGGTTTGTCTTCACAATTCTACAGTATTCAAAAATGAAACCTGTAAGAGAAAAATATTTAAAATTCGTTTTGAAAGTGGAAACTATTAAATAAATATCATTGCAAAATTATTTATTCAGCATTCCTAAGGTGATGTGGTACCATGTACATATATTTTTTTTATTTTTAATGTTTGATATTCTGGTTTTAATTGTATTTTATAAAGCTTAATATTTAAAAGTAATTCCATACAATTTTTTTTTTAATTTGTTGCAAAATGTTTCTAAAATTTAAATTTTATGGGCTTTTTTTTAACCTTTTTTAAATTTCTAAGACTTTTTAAGTATGCTTCTTTTCTTTCAAAATTTTTTTCCAAGTACATTAAAATATACTACATAAGACTGTGTATGGGTTTTTTTCTGCTGCTCCTCTTTAATTTTTTTATTAATTTTTTTCTAGTTAAACTTCCAAAAATTCTCAAAAAAACATTAATTTTAAATTTGAAATTTTTTAGAAAAAGTACGAAACATGTTAGAGCTAATTCCATGTACAGTTATACAAAACATACATTTCAGAACATGCATAAAAAATTTTAAATCTATACTTCAACCATCAAAAAGAGCCTTAGGGTTTTGAATAATAGAGTATGTATGGAAATTAAACATGGAGAAATATGAGTTTCAAGTTTTCATTCCATGAATAGGATGATATAATATGCATCGAATAGTCTGAAACTCACCGTAAAAATTGCACAAATGTAGAACAATTAAACAGTATACTGGTATAATGAATATATAAAAGAAAAAGAATGAAAGAACAATATTTCATAAAACTTTATCTTATTAATTATTTAAAAAATAAATACACACACATCAGAGCTAATTCCATGCTCAGTTTGACAACTCAAATAATGCACAACATGTACAAAAGATAATTATGCCTTTATTTTTTACTAACATGATTTTTTTTTTTTTAAAGCCGATACATGTTAAATATAGTACACGAATGAAAGTAAAATCAAATAACAATTTATAGGGAAAATATATCGAAATCTAAGGACTGCATCTGTGCATTTGCTTAAATAAATATCTTAAAATATTTTAATAAAAGTGCTGAATTTCACACATATGGGGTATATATATATCACCAAAATTAAATATATAAAAATGGGAGAATTTTGCTATTCTTGCGAATTTTTAATTATCTGAGTTATCAAAATGGGATTTAGTATGTTTGCTTTGAGAGAATCCGTTTTGAAGTTTTAATTTCATTCATAATAACATCATAAAAAGCAAACACAACTTTTAATTCTTGATCAAATCCTTTTAATTTTTAATAAACAATTCACAAACTTGAATTTTTGCATGAATTGCACAATTCTTTCTTGAAATGATTTGTTACTGCATATATAATGTCAGTTTCATTTACGCAGGTTGAAAAATAATTAATTCAATTTTTTTCAGGCTCTTTTCTAACGTATAATCTGAAATGTGGGCATGGTAGTTGCTGTCCAGCATCAACTCCATAACTTGATAAAAAATGCAGCTAAAGCTTTCAAATTTTGCAGGCCTGTTTAAAAAGATTCGAGGTATCAAAGAAACCAATAACAAAATTTCGAAAGTTTGATGATCGTTTGGGTATTATATCGTTCTAACTCTCTAAATTTACAGAAACTGCATTTTTCAAATGTTTTAATGTAGTAGCTCACAACTACTTTCACACGTAAAGTAAGTGATAAGCAACCATTCCTGCAATATTTCATTGCAATGAACGGAAAAGTATAAATTTTTAGAAGTGAATTTAAGTAGTTAAAACAAAATTTTTACTATCATTGCAACACTTAACAGCTTTAACTCTTCCTGTTTATTAAAATCTGTTTTAGTACAGCATGATGTGATGAAAATTGGAATTTGCCCTAATTCAGATTTTTTCTCAGATAATTTTCTTAGAAAAAAACACAAAGCGTTTTGTACATTGCAGGATATTATGGAAAAAGTTAAAGTTTTATTCTTCATTATATTGTAATATCCTTCATGAAATATTATGAAACATGAAATATTTCTTAGTATCATTCATGTCCATCATTCAGAACAATGTAATTTGAATAAAATAGAATCTCTTACCTTTCGTTACACTGCCTTAATTTTCAGAGGATTCTTATTAAATTAAAAAAAGATCTTATTTAATAATCTTTTTGATTTGAGGACTTGACATATTAATTAACTCCCTTTTACATATTATACATTTCCTAAACACATTCATTGAGATTTAACATATTCATTTTTTTCAAAGTTTTTGTATGTTTCAAAAAAGAATATTAATTATGATATGCAATAGCCAGTAAATCAAAATTTGCATAAAATAAAAATAGTAAAAAAAGATGCATTGAAGTTTTCTTCAGATATAAATAATTTTTCCTTCATAAATTTGATCGTTCAATGTAAGCTTCTTCTATTTTATTTTCAAATTCATACTTATTTATGAGCCTTTAGAATAAACTACTCTCAACTAAAGTTTCTTCTTGCTTAAATAGATATGTCTCTTCTCATTCAAAAATTATATGAAACATTATTTTTTGATAGATGAATAAAGTTCTATGTTACTATTATTTTGAATCTATAATTTACTTCGAGTGTTCTTGGAAATAAAATTAACCAATAAAGCTAGTACAATGTAATTTGAAAGGAAAAATGTCACACATCTATAGATAATAATTAGAAAACAAATGAAACCAAAAAGTGAAAAAGGAGCAGCTACATATTTGCACTAAAATGTGATTATCTTAGAAGCAAAAATTATACTTAGATTTTTATAAGCATACTATTTGCCTTTTTTCTATTAAAATACTTGTATCTTGAAAAACACATTTATGGTTTAAGATTTGTGAAATCTCAATAAATAAATTCATGATAATTTGAACATTCTGTTCAAGATAAGAAATTCTATTGAAACAATATCATACATATTTAAAAACTAGATTTGGTAGTATAAAAATTGTTTGAATTATAATAAACTTTTAAATTAATTATAACATTTTGCAAACAATATCGAGAGCTGAAATATGTGTACAAATAATGGTAAAGATTTGCGGATTTTTTTTCATAAAATTTTGCTGTGATATAATTTTTTTTTCATTCACACACTACGTATACACATAATTATTGTCACAATAGGGCATGGTACAATTTATACAGATTTTTAAACTTAATGTTTTTTTTAATATTTTTTGGTTACCTTCTATGTGTACGTATGAGATAAAGTAGATCTTGTGCTCAAAATTTCAGAAAAGACTAACCATTTAATTTTTTAAAGTAAAATCTTGAATCTTATGAAGTTATTTTAAAATGCTACTCCGCCTACAAACATTGAGTTGCATACAGGAAAACTGATTTAAAAGTACGTCAAACTATGTATAACAAAAGTTGGTATGTGTTTTGTGATAACTGAGTATGGTATTCGCACAATACTTCTTTTTAAGAATGCTTATTGAAAATTCTTTAAAAAATGTATAAATTCTAAATTACATTATTTTTTTTAAAAAAAATATATTGCTTTGAGTGAAAAATGCATACGAACTTTTGCCCTATGTACTATTAGCAACAAGTGAAAAAATTTTCCAAGCATTAAGTACAATAGAAAAAAAATGCCTTAGCATTTTAAATGAAGACGAACTAGTTATTTTATCTTTCTTTAAGATAAGTCAGTTTTAAGTTTTGATTTGCCATTGGGAGGCGAATTAAAACAAGCTTAAAAGCTATCACAACTCTACGTTTTTAAACTGATAACTTTCAAATTTTGTGAGAGTATAGAAAAAAATATAAAAAAGAAATTAGACTAAAAAATTAGATTTGATTTTTTTGACCGATTTTTAAGCATTGAATCGTATTGTGTCCTCTTAAAAACGAGATTGAATCCTAACTTTTTAAAAGCTTTATATTCATTGCTTACAATAAAATTTAAAATATTTTATATATATACTACACTGAGCATTTACAATTTAAAAACAGCACATATTCTAACAGATTATGAGGTATTTCCTGTACTATATGTCTCGAGTTTTCTCTCATTATTCTCTTCTCTTCAATAGCGGAGATTAACAATCGCACTGATAATGTTTCTTCTGTAGCCCTTAATCAATTTATTTCATGCATCTTGATTTATTCTGTCAATTTGTTTATGGTTGGAGGGTAGTCTTCGTTTTATTTGGAGAGATTCCGAAGAATATGGATTATTTTTATATATGCTTTCCAGAAATATAATTTCTATCTCTCGTTATATACTGTTGGCTGGGTGTCATTGTTCCCAATTACTGTTGTAAGGAAATGGTTTTGCATGTGTGTGATTTCAATAAAACATTATCTCTTCTTTCCCTCTCTCCAAAATTTAAAAATGTTTATACTAACGCGAATCACATACATGCTTAAAAAGCAGAAGTAAAACGTATTCAAAAATTAAATTAAATTAAATTATCTGCAAAAAAGGCGCTTTTATAATATTTTATAAAATATTCAGATCTAATTTTTGCATTTTTCAATTAAATTCATCCAGCTTAGCGTTTGATATCTCTAAGCACATAATTTTTAATATATGATACATGTGGTGCAATTTAGTCAACTATAAATGCTTTAATGTATTAAATCACACTGCATTTACTCAAAATTAGATAACACAACAGCTTCAATTGAATATACATCAGGCTAGTTTCTCCTCATTACAATTCCACACATGATTTAAGTGATACAGTTAAATCCCACATGCAGCTGTTCAGAGCAGCTTTTGTAAGCAGATCGCAGCTGTCGAACACGTTGGATAACGTTGAATTGTTGACACTGTCATCTAAATCTAAAGCCTAAGGATTCTGTAATGTTTGCATATGGTTATTGTAACAGGTCCTACAAATTGGAAATTCTAGAATTTACATGTTTCTACGATGTGGGACAATGTTTCATAATTTTGTTCTTCATGATTATGCCATACATTAAACTACTGTTTCTATTTAAGAAAATTGATTTTTGTTTTGAACAACACTAGAAATAAATCAAAAAAGAGAATTAACAAATACTTGTAATTCGGATGAATAATTGTTTATTTTGAAACATGTTACTGTTTTCAAATAGATTGGCATATGTGTATGACCATTATTAGAGTCAAAATAAATTTAAGAAAAATTATGTTAAGAAAACTAAAATTTTAAAGTAGCGATGTATTAAGAATCAAGAAGTGTTACAGCTCTTGAACTCAGTCGGGTGTATAGATGTAGAAATAATAATAAAAATATTTAAGTGGACACTCAAAAGAAGCTTCAATGAGAATTTTTGTGTATAATGTAAATATTCTCATTTGATATATATGATTAAAGTAGGTAGTTAATTATGTACTTTATGAGGTAAACATTTTAAAAAAAGAGATTTTAGTTGTGCCCCCTATTATTTAAAATTTTAATAATTTTCAGAGACATGGTAACTGATATTCGCCTTATAAAGTTCAGTGTTTAAATTAGTAGAAAAATAATTAACAGTAAATTAATACTGAACTATTGAGAATGTTATTATGGTCAGTTATCAAAAATGAAATGTATTGATTTTAAGTGGGGAAACTCTGTGAACGCGCAAAAGGAAAATGCCCAAAAGGGTTTAACTAGCTATATTTATATATATATAAAACGAGTTATTCATCCAAATTGTAAAATTAATGAATAGAAAGTAGCATTAAGAAGTAGTATGAAATGCGACAAACTTCAATCCTCTTTTTTCTTAAAATTAAGGCTGAAAAAAAGTCTAAAAGTTAGAGAGCGTCAAAGCAGACACTTTAAAAACATAGAAGTTGTAACTTGATCTTACAATAGTCTTTTGCTTTGTTTTCTACTACAGGTTGGTTTTAAAATTACTTTGTCTCACAACAGGTTTTAATTCAAACTGTTTGGTTCTATAATTGGGTGTGGAACCAAGTGACTGATCATTACTGGTGCGGGGTGGGTGCTATTTCATGGCATTCATTAAGATAAATAACAATAGCTCCATAACTACATTCATCTACTAGTGCAGGAAACTACTCAAAAGAAAATGTCATGTTTCAGGTGGATATGAATCTCCCTCATTGAGCAAAGGGCGTAAAATGTTTGTCTAACAACTATGAGGAGGAAGTGAAGTAGTTGTATTGATGTTCTCAGTCACTAAGCCTTGATAGTATTGATCTTTAGAGTAATAGTTGAGGGACAATTAACTGAATAATTTTCTCCACCTTTCTTATTTGAAGGATTTGGAGAAAGTTACAGGGGGAATGGTTTAAAATCCTTATGTATGAGCCTTTTTATGCGAGAGATTTCCATACATCTATCCCATATCAATCCACACACATACCTACAATTATAAGGCCCTTCGTTTGCTTAGAAAATTCTATGAAAGGATAAAATTGTGAAAACATTAGATAACTAGGATAATTAAATAATTTGAGTTGTTATTTGAATATGAAAGATCACTTTTTAACAGATAATACAATTTAATTTTTTTAAAATTAACTCTATTTAAAACAGTAATGCTTCACTTATGAAATTTATGATTGATATAAATAAATGTAACAAATCCAAAAAATGTAGACAAAAATGCTTATAAAAACTGATTAAATTGTAAGAACAACCATAAGAAATGCTTACACTTTGATTACGAAGAAGTTATGGCATTTTTCGCTGATACAAGACATTTGGGCATAGTAGAAACTGAATGGCTCAATTATTAAGTAGTGAATTCTTGCTACTTTTTGTAAGTAATCTTATAGTGTTGAATATTTTGAAGATAGTATTTAACTATTTTTTTCTTATTGAAATTCTAATTTTTTTACATCTCTGTAAAACTGGCACGCATTTCGTATGTCACCACATTCCACATACATTATTTTATATGCCACACTTAATCGCTACGCGAGTTTTAACTTTTTACGCGATTCCAAGTTTTACCAAATCAGACAGCTAACGAAATATCAGGGCATTTTAACAATTCATGTGTTCAATCTTTATTTTATCTAAAATATGATAAAAAGTTGAAGTAATCTGTTTATTTGGAACCCCTGGCTATTATCATCATGTAGCTTTTGTAGAAAAATCAAATTTTTTGCTTTATTTGCTACCATGAAAATCCACAGATCCAAATATTCTATTCTATGAGCCACGTGCTTGTAACAAAATGGATTGTTTGCTGCATCCTTCTTTTGAAATATTTTTCATTTGACATTACCACACACATGAACCTCCTCTCCCCACAAAAAAGTTATTTAACTGTACACACAGTGCACTTTTCCAATGAGATTGGGCTTGGCGAATGTCGGATTTGTACCACGAAATTCATTTGCTCGTATCTGTGAGAAAGGGTTTTCATTTAGCTTAGTTCAAGTATATTTAGATATGTTAAGGTAAAACTGATATAGAATTGTTCTTTCTACAAAGATTTGTCAACCATTATTGTTATATATTCGATCAAAGTTGCTTCCCCCTTTTTTTTCCGAATATACTAATGAAACTGTCATACATACTATTCAGTAAAATTAGCTTACCTACGAGACACACTTCCTCCTTAGCACTTATTACGATCACAAAATGCTTTGGATTATGTGGAAATGGCTACTTCTACAATTAATTGTTATTCTCTACTTCATCCTTCATGCGTAAACATACAAACACACACATACATATTCACATACCCACAAAGAGAGGCGCAGAGAAATTATCACCTATATTTTTTGTTTTGTTGCGAACATAAAATAATTTGGGCGATTATATGCTTTGAACATGCATGTAACAAATACCTCTTGATGAGTCATGTCTGCATATCCAAATATCAAATAATTCTAAGAAATCTTCTAAAACGCACTTAAAATGAAAATAAATTGTATTTATATTGATGACACGATGTATAGATACAAAGAAAAATAACTGACGGAAAAAATATGACGTTTACGGATCTAGAAAAAGATGACGACAACACTCATTTCAGAATCTAAAAAGCTTGTGAACTTATCCTGCTATTCAATAAGCTGATTTAAAAGAACATAGAGATAAATGTTATGTACATATAAATCTAAGAGGTATTAATCATTAATTAATGTGTAACAATTCACATATTAATAGAAAAGGAAATGTAAATATTTTAGTTGCATTTTTGTTATTACGATTTTTCAATTAATTTGTAATTTATTGAAAAATGGTTTTATTAAAAATGAGTGTTTATTTATTTAAAATACATTCATGATTTACTTTTATAACTAATTTTAAGGATAATACGAATAATTTTAACTCTGTTGTATCCGTCATTTTGATATGTTTTTTTTTCTCTGAGTTGTGTGAAATTAAAAATGCTTTATTTATCTTGTTTTATAATTTGTTTCTTAATATTTTTACTTCCTACATTTATTAGTTTGTGCTTATATTTTTATTTTAACATTTAATCATTAAAATAAAATTAAGTTTCTTTTGTAACGCTCTTTTTATACTTTATGGTACATGTTATCATTATTAATCCTCAAAAAAATTGGCTGTTAGATATTTAATATTAAACAGCCAACAGTAAAAATATTATTCAGACAAAGATCATTGATCCAGGAAAAACGTACAGGCAAGAAAAGAAAATGCACCAGAATATTTCTCGGAGTAAAGCTTGCAGAAAAAAGAATATGCATATATTTTATTCTGAACTTCATCTACAATATATTTCAACATTCTTCAAATGATAATATATTAAGAAATTTAATATAGGCATGCAAAAAATAGCGGATTTTATTCACAAATACATTATCTTTTAAAATTATGCCGAGACACCAAAATTAATCACAAACTTATTTCCTGTATCAACATCCTGCGGTGCTTTTATGTATTTTTGTGTATTTCTGTTTTACCCTAAGAATGAAGCACACAGTCATAAATTTACTTCCTAAAAGAGAAGCACGCAAAAGTGCATAAATAAATAATCTCACATAAGCTAAATTTATTGTTCTTTTGATGTCGTGGTTTATTGTACACTCGGAAAAAAAGGGGAAAAAACTGTCTCTAAAAAAACTTTTAGCAAAAATTAATTAACCTTGAGCATAAAGTGCTGGATAATGTCACAAAATAGCTATTCGTCTAGATATACTCACAAAGCTCATATATCAATCTTTTTGTGGTCTGTTTTATATAGCTGCAAGTATTTCAGGAGGCCTTTTAAAAAGGAGGCCTGGCAGTATTATGAGTTTGTTTTGGTGTGAAAAATGTTTTCTCATTCTTTTATTGATGCGAATATTAGCATGTAAATACTTAATACAACACAGTACTTAAAATACTTTTTTCGTTCCTTAGTTATAAAATTTAAATATAATAAAACGTTTTTTAGCTCTCAAATTAGCAATAATCATTACCAACTTACGTGTAACTCTGCCATACAATATCATTTTTGAATCAACCAATGAAGAACCAATAAATTTATAAAGAGATAAAAATTACTGATGGAAAATTACACTTCATTTATTGAATGATATATCCATTCACCTCTTTAAAGATATCATTTTCTTTAAAGTATTCCTGCATAGAAATGAAGCGTTTTACTTTATGAAATAGGCTGAAATGTCAGTGGGTAAAAAGCTGATGTATTGTTTATGCGGAATTTCATAGAATGATTTTCTCATTTCATATGTGCATACTTTAGGGTAAGGGTTGTGGTTTTCCTTCCGAATATATCTTTTTTACTTCTTAAATATTAAAAAAATACAACAAGCACCATTTTAAACTATTTTTGATATGAAAGAAAAAGATAAAAAATATATTTTAAAATATAATATTTATCTATTATAAGACTAAGTTGTATAAATTTATATTAAACTCTATTTTTGGCATTTTACCAACAATTACATCTATCTGTCTATCTTATTAGTTATCTTTACAGAATGAGATAATGGAAAAAAATTCTCAAGGTAGATGTGCATATTAATAAAATAAAAATTTATGTTGATTATTTAGTAGGTTCCTCTAATGTGAAAAAATATCGACAAATTATAATAGCCTTGAAAAAGAATTATGTTACCTACTTTATCTATATATATAAAGGAGAAAAGCGACTCACTCACTGACTGACTGACTGACTGACTAATCACGAAATCTCTGGAACTATTCAACCTACAGACTTGAAATTTGGTAGACATGTTCCTTTGATAGAGTAGACATTAGCTAAGAAAGGATTTTCCGAAATTCGAAACGCAAGGGGCGTTACGGGGGGTTAAGGGCTTTAATAATAATTGTTTCCATGTTTAAACTACTTGATGTACAATCTTGAAATTGGGTAAGCGGATTCCTTTCAGAGAGTAGAGATCCACTACAAAATGAGTTTGCTGAAAATCGACCCCCAAGTGGCGTTGCAGGGGCTTAGGGGGCGTTATAGATAATTATTTCCATTTTTAAACTATTTGACGCACTATCTTTAAATTTGATATATAGATTCCTTTCGTAGAATAATGATCAGTTACAAAACGGGTTTTGTAAAAACAGACTTCTAAGTGGTGTTGCGGGGGATTAAGGGTTGTAATAGATAAATATATCCGTTTTTAAACTACTTCACCTACCTGCTTGAAAATTGGTAGGTAAGTTTCTTTCCTGGAGTAAATATCCGCTACAAAATAGGTTTTGGGAAAATTGACCTCCAAGGAGTGTTGCGGGGGCGGGGGGTTTAAGGGGCGTTATAAATTCCTATTTTTAAGTTATTAGACGTACAGTCTTGAAACTTAGTTAGCAGATTCCTCTCATAGGGTAGAGATACGCTAAAAATGGGTTTCGTGAAAATTGCCCCTAAGTGGTGTTGAGGGGACTTAAGGGGCGTTACAGATAATTATTTCCATTTCTAAACTATTAGACGCACAGTCTTTATATTTGATAAAGAGATTTCTTTCATAGAGTAGAGATCAGCTATAAGAAGGTTTTGTGAAAACAGACCTCTAAGTGGCGTTGCAGGGGAATAAGTGGCGTAAGAGATAAATATTTTCGTTTTTAAACTATTTGGCCTACCTGCTTGAAAATTGGTAGGAATGTTTCTTTCATGGAGTAAATATCCGCTACAAAACGGGTTTGGAGAAAATTGCCCCCCAAGGGGTGTTGCAGAGGGTTAAGGGCAGATATAAATAATTATTTCTTTTTTTAAACTATTAGACTCACAGTCTTGAAATTTGGTTAGCAGATTCCTCTCATAGGATAGAAATATACTGCAAAATGTGTTTTGTGAAAATCGACCCCTAGGTGGTGTTGCGGGGGTTCAAGGGGCGTTATTGATAATTTTTTTGCATTTTTAATTAATTGGACGCACAGTCTTCAAATTTTGCTAAGCAGATTCCTTTCATAGAGTGCAATTAACCTACAAAATGGGTTTTGTGAAAACAGACCCAGATGTTGCGTTGCGGGGGCTCAAGTGGCGTTATAGACAATTATCCCCATTTTTAAACTGTTAGACGTACAGTCTTGAAATTTGATAAGCAGATTCCTTTCGTAAAGTAGAGAACCGCTACAAAATGGGTTTCGCGAATATCAACTACCAAGTTTAATTTCGGGAGATTAAGAGGCGTTATCGATAAATATTTCCATTTTTAAACTACTTGATCATCCTGCTTGAAAATTGGTAGGCATGTTCCTTTCAAGAAATAGAGTTCCTCTAACAAAGAGTAAAATGAAAATTGACCCCCAAAGATGTTTGCGAGGGGTCAAGAGGAGTTACAGAAAAAAATTCCTGTTTTTAATTGTTAGACCCATATACTTGAAATTTTTTAAGCATGTTTTTTTGTTGAATAGGGATCCACTAAGAATAAATTTTAAGCAAATCAAGTTCTGGGGGGTTGCAGGGGGTTACTGGGACGTATTGACAAAAAAAATTGCTTTTTTCGAGCTACAAGGACTATAATAATGAAATTTGGTTTGCATTTTTCTTTTGTTGAATTGAAATCCGCTAAGAGCGGTAATTTTGGAAAACGGCTCTCAACGGGATTACGAGGATATTTATAGTAAAACTTTTGCTTTTTTCTGTTAGATTTAGACTTGAAATTTGGCTTGCATGTTCAATTTACGGAGTAGAGATCCACCGGAAATTGGTTTTGTGGGAATCCCCTTGGTTTTTGAGTTACGAAAGAGCAAACATCATTTTATGCTTCAATTTTAGAGATTTTTAGAAAATACAAATTAGATGAGTTCTGCTCTTTTTTTTATCAACAGGTGACAGTTACAGGTATAAGTATATTTTTCAATTCAATCGAATTCTTAATGCTAGGACTAAGATATCAATAATTTATACATATATATAAGCAGTAAAAATTTATAAACATCATGAAATACCCAGCGAAGCGGGCGGGTAACAGCTAGTTAAAATATAAGAGAGTACCAAATTCATATTAAAGTTTAAAATTAATATAAATTGATTTGGAATAGATAATAATAAAAATATATTATTTTACTCTATATCCTTATAGAGATATTTGAATTAAGTTAATGTGACGTATATTTTATTATAGTAAACTGCAGCTCTGCTATATTTATATATAAATACAGCTTTATATAATATTCACTTACACACGCAAATTTTTATATTTAAGCAGAAATTAATACATTTTAAAAAAATTTATAAGCTGAGGATATTTCAACCAGTACTAATCATGCAAAAAGAATAAAAAGTTAAAAAAGATAGTAAGTACTTTTCAGTTACTGTAAAAAACATAAGCATCCAATCATTTTATGAACTAATTTACGCGGTCTAAATACAATGGATATTTCCTTGTGGTCACACATTTTAATGTATACACAAATAGTCCACCATACGAGTATAACTAAAGGTATGGAACTCTGAAGAAGCTGTACGCTTAACAAACACTGAAACTACAGAGGCACCTTATAATCGATCTAAAAGAACAGATGCAGAATTTATTTTCCCTTTAAAATAACAGATTACACTAATAGTCACTGTTTTCTCTTTAATATAACAGGTGGTTATTTTATTTTTCCTTACTATAACAGACTATAACGCTAGTTTCATTGTTTCCGGAGAACCAGCCACTAAGATGCTGTAGTGTACTGCGGCTGTCCGTTGAAATCCATAGTTCTCCAAAATCACAGTCATTAAACATGATAACACCAAGCCCAACATTAATCGCAATTAACTCACTCCTGAAGTCAAAGCAAGTGTAAGGGTTGAGTTTATTATTATTTCAAGGGGTTAGTCTTAATAAAAATAACGTTGTAAGTGTACGATCTTCTGTACGATTATCGTCATTCTTGACCTGCATTGTGCATCTATAGGAATGATACTAATAATTTCTAGACCCAGCTGTCTAAGATGGTCTTCATAGTGAGTTTGCGTATTTGCAAGTGATTTTACATAAAAACAGAAGAACTCTCTGCAGTTCCACTGTAGAATCCATACAGAATTCTAAAATAGAGGTGCAACCTCCCGAGAGATCAGGTTCTGAGTTTCTGCCAAGCTAAAAATGTTGCATTTTTTTAGACTGATTGTTGTGCCAAGTGTGCAGATACAAGGAAGTACAATGTTTGGGACCTTTGCTGCATGTTTTAATGACGTTTTAAACTAATTTTGCTCTTCTTCTAATATGCAATGGCTGCAAGTTGGTCTCCAACAGGGCTATACAAAAGGATAGTTTTTTCTGAGTCCGAGAAAAATTCGAGCAGCACTCGGTTGTACACGTTCAATCCTTCGAATTTCCAAGGGTCTCTAGGATGTTTGACCAACAAAAGTAGCTCAGATCCTCCTCCTTAAAATATCAATGCATAATAAAAACAGCAATAACCCTAAGAAGTTTAAAAAAATATTTTAAGCAATGCATATATATACCACACTTATAACACAGTTTACGCAAACATTTATGAATGCGTTAAATTTTCTCTTCTTTTTAGGAAGTTGAATGATATTTATGTTATTCAACAATCAAAAAAGTAGAATTGCATAGGAATAACAAAGTTTGAATCTGCAATATTTTTTTTTGCAATGATTATGGGACATTTTGCTTAAATGCGAGCTGTTTTGGAAAAGACCTAATCAAAAAATCATGATCAATACATTTCATGAATGTTTGTAGTTCATCAGAAAGGATATACATATATCATTGATTTTCCCCAGATGTTTGTAGATAATTAAATTATCACAGATATTTCTTGACAATTCCTCCATCAGCCAATAAAATCTCTGATTTGGAGCCTAAGACTTTAGCTATTGCGTCCTGTATAAAATATTTATCAGTTTGATACATTTAGAAATATTTGCCTGACATCCCATCCGCTAGTCAAGTACCCATTATAGAGCTGTGTACTCAAGTTAAGCTCATACCTCTTAGAAAACTTAAAGTCACTGGATTGAGAGTCAAGATACTTTAATACCAATTTTTTGTGGAGTGTATTGAACCTGCAGTGTGTTGTACAGCTTGCTGAGTAACGAGGGAAAAACGAATTTTATTTCATGAAATTTTGCTTGCCAATAGCGGGAAATGCTTTTTTAAATCGATGGTGACCATGCTTACCTCAAATTTTGCTCGAGACTACGCGGGTGTTATAAGTTATAAATTCTGAAAATTTCGTTTGAAAAAAAAAACCGCTTGTAGTAATCATTTCTCTTAGATTTTGATCTTTACATCTAATTTCGAAAAATATGTGATCTACCTATCTCTACACAAAATCAAATTTTGCATCATTTAAATTCATTGATTGAATTACTTTAAGTGCAGTCTGAAGATGACTCAGTACCACAAATGTAAACTGATTAACTAACCTGTCTTCTCTTGAGCTCAAACTGTCATGTCATCTTGAAGCTCATTTCTTTTTCATGAATCATTTTTATCTTAAATGCTTCTGATACCAAGAAGGGACGTGCATCTTTTTAAAGAACACACACATTAACGAAACAATGTGATATGATTGTAACTGTATGGTTTGTTAAGTTACTTTGTAATAGCCTTCTGGACTTCAGTATATTTCACCACCAGTAAGACTCACTTATGAAAGAAATTGAAATATAATGGACACTGAATAAAAAAGAAATATACTAATATTTTAGTTGGATAGGTATTGAGAGTTATTAAGAAGAGAAAACATTTTGAACAGTTGCAGGTTTCAACATATGGAAAATTGCTGTCGGTCACTTTTAACCTAGATAAAACCTAGCCAAAATCAGTAAGACTATAGACTATAAAAATTAATTCAAAAATGTAAACTAAAACAAAATACAACGTTATATTTTTCAGTTAATTTAATAAAGTAATTAACATCGAAAAGTTCTAATTATTTTAACACTTATTCTTGCATCAGGAATAAGTTAATAAATTTAAAGAGGTACATTTTTCTCGTAATATATATATATCTGAAAAGTCTCTTTGTTAATTAGAGAATGTCTCGTGTATACACATACATATATGTGTGTGTATATGTGTGTATGTATGTGGGTGTGAGTGTGTGGTTATTATCGATTATATTTTTGAATTAATTTTAGTATTTTTAATTTGCTTACATATTACTATATAAATTACTTTTTATGCTTGACAGTTAAGGGGCTTTTAATTTTTTAAAATTAACCTTAATTTCTAAACTTTATTTTCTTTTCTTATTTCTGTCCATAATACAATCGAATAATGGTGAAAGTTAGCTATTTAAAGCTATTCCTATTTCTTCTATCATATTCTAATCTTAAGAGTTTACTATTTTAATACTGTAGCTACTTTACTTTGTTTGTGCTGCCGCTATGTTCTCACATATTGTTTGCACACACACATAAGAAAATTTTGAAATCCAGCACAATTTAATCTTTTTCTCATAGTAAATTAATCAGTTAGTTTGTTTTATGTACTATAAAGAAGCTTTTCTGCTATTAAGTCTTTAAAATTTCAAAATTAAAATAAAACTACATTTAGAATTTATTTTTCTTGTTTATGCATTCCTAACATTTTTACTTAAACTGCATTAGTATAATAAATTTTTCTATAGTCTTAAAAATTAATCTTCGAAAATTAATTATTTTGCACTATTGTTTCTTATAAACTCTAGATTACTTACGTCTGAAGTGTAAACAAATATTTTTAGTATTAAACTTAATAGCAACGGAAAAAATATTTTTTTAAATTTTTAAACTAAATAAAGAATATATATTGTCTCTCTGCATCTTGTATAACTAAAACAATCAATACCCTTATTATAGCATTAATTTTAAAAAATATAATACACATTCTAAATTTAACCATGAAAATAAAATTTATGAAAATGAATCTTTATACTTAGACTTAAGCGCGCAAATATTGTCTAAAAATAATTATATGCTCAGCATATAAAATACGAAGATAATACATAATTACTTTTAAAATACTAGGATTTTATTCCTTAAAATGCAAACATTACGTTATTAATCTTGTAAAATAATTTATGATTGTAATTTAATATGTTAAAAAAAGTTTAATTTTTTATTTAATATATAATAATTTTGATTTTTAAGGAACACATATCTAATTATTATTACATAATAAATAAAAAAGTTGATAGGATTTCCTGTATTGACTCTTACTTAAGTTCATCATTTATGAATGTAGAAAAGGTAATGCTATGTACGTTTTATGTAATTATGTATGTATACTAAAAAAAGGATATTCTTTAAACAATTCTTTTTCATGTCATCCTAGAAGAATTCTATGATTTACTTCTGTAAACATTATTTGCTAAAATAAGGCATTGTTATATCATTCAACTAGCTTACTTGATTATATAAACTAACTCCCGATTTACTAACCTCTCCTGTAAGGCTGATTAATCATTGCTTTCTTCGTGTAGCTGACTAATAGTTTTTATCCCTTAAGATCACAAGCTGCTAGTAATAAACATTTGTATTCTAATTAACTTTTAATTGAATTAGAAATAAATATTTTAGTAGAATACTTTTATAACAAAACATTTTGTTACGTAGATCAGGGCTCGAGGATTTTATGCTATTAGCCACAAAGTGCAGAACAGTTCTTTAAGAGTGATGACAATTTATTGTGGAAGAACAATCTTTAGAAATACAGCAACAGAATTGGCAAAAAAAATAATAAAAATAAAAATAATAAATCCCAGAAGGCCTGCACAACTACAACAACTACACAATTTGTATCGACGACACGAAGATACAAGTATCAGTGTCTAAAAATACAATTACGTAATGATTAAAATAATTCACAAGCATTCGCTTAGTTGTAGCAACTAAACTCTGGTCGACCTTTCAACGATGAAAGCCATTTTGACCCAGTTTTAGCGAGTAACTTATATTTATAGGAGTGGCTCGCGAAAGACTAACTCGAAGTATGAAGAAAGGATCAACATAATCGCACGCAGCATTGAATTTAAACAATATACTTTTTTTGTAATTCACTAAAAAGATACTGGTTCTTCTATACTTTTTAATAAGCTGATATTACTTATTCAGATACTCACACCGTTATGATCCGGCTTAACACAGACATTTTCTAATAGGCTAAGAATATGATTTAATTTAATGAGTAAATGCCTAAACATGTTTTCAAGGTTAGTAGCTGCAATCTAACTAGTAGTTTTATGGCAATATATGCTTAACTGCATAAACAACCCATCTGTTAATCACGTTTTCTCCGTAAGAAAGTTGCTGTTAAACCCTTAAGAAAACTAAGTTGGCTCCAAGAGGAAAACCTCGTTAGATAGCGCGTTACACTACATGCAGTATAAACTTATATACCTCTTACAGTACATCACCCTAGTCTTTCACCTGATTTTATTTTCTGTCCATTTTATTGGTTCATTCCAGTTATAAACTAATTTTTATCAGTTTCTTCCTTTATTTTTGACTAACAATCTATTATATATTTACTTATCAAATTAAGATTTTAAGATGCTTCTTAAGATATCACAGATAGTGATATTTAACTATGTAAGCCTTAATTTTTCTTCAATATTTAATATACGTGGTGAATAGCTGATCTTAATAAATCATCAGTATGGAAAAAATTCATTAAGTTCTTGTCTGTAGTATAAAAAAATCCAATGCCTTCAAAGTCATAAAGTTACTTTGAGTTACTTGAAATTCAAGAAAGTGTCATTAGAGAGTTAAATGACGCAGTTGAGTAAATTTGAATGGGTTAACAAATTGCGACAGATGTTGTAACTTAAACTAGAGCATGGTTAATTAGCGTTACAATTTCACGAGTCGTGAACTAAAACGAATTATTTCTTTCCAAGGTTAATAATTTGTCTTTCCTCTATGAAGCTAAAAATACACAGAATTTATTTTTCCTTCTTAGGTGCTTTGGAAAAAAAAGTTGCTTTAAAACATTTTCAATTTCATTAAAAGCTTTAAGTTATATGTCTACCATAAAATCGTGAATTTTTTCAAAAATTAAAAATTTTTGCTTATGATTTTATTTTATAGACCATCTTTTAAGCTTTATAAAACCCATCTTATAAGCTTTCATTTTTTATTTTCCATTCACTGAAATGAAAACTACAAGTGTTTACGTAAAACAGATGCCATAACTTTAAACGAGATATGTCAAACGTTAAAATGCGTTTTACTCGAAATGTGTTTTTTCCCCCGAAAAGTTCAAACGGGGATAGTGATTGCTTAAAAAACGTTAAGAATAATTAACTGAAATTTTTGTGTAAGTTCTGTACAATAATAGAAGTGTTTTAACCTACAGATTTATCAATCACTGATTTATTAAAAAAAATTAGTATCTTATGTGAATACAATTACAGTTTTCTTAAGCAATTTCTTATAACTAAGATAAAATGCTCTAGTTTTTGTAAAAACTAAAATATCTCTTTATCTACTGAAGGTCACTAAATATGAAAACAAAAATAACACATCAAAAATGAAAAATCGAAAGTTTGTTCATAAAATTTTGTACAAAATAAGCCCTGTTATTTAATTTTTTTGTAATTTTTTGACGATTTTTTCACATTTTTGTAATAACAATTTTTTTTCTTTTCTTAATTTTGGCATTTTTTTCTTAAAATTTCCTAAACAAATCTAAGAACTACAAAAAGATTTTCTTATCCCCATTTTTTAAAAAAAAGTTATCGCAAGTAGTCGGATACCTTAAAGAATATTGAAAATTTACCAAGGCTGAAAAATTACGAAAAATTTTAATAACCAACAATAATACTCAGAAGTACTCCATATACATAAAAACACGATCAACTCACATAAAGATAACATAATGCAAACAAAGAACATAATATATCATAAAATATTACATTATAATGCAAATGAATAAATTGAAGGAAAATTAATGATTGTTTTTATAGCGATGGTAACACCGCATTTTGATATTTTTCATTACGGCACAAAATGTTTATCTATTATTAATACCTTTTTAAATATAAATTAAAATTTTTCCTTAAAAAATATTTTACATAATTTGTTTAATTTAATATCAACATAGAATAGAATATTAAATGATAAAATAAAGCAATAATAAAAGTTAAACCAAAATATTTTAAAGTAATATATATGTTGTAATTTTATCTACTTATCTGAATTTCTTCTGAATTTAGTATTTCATTTGATTTAATTTTTCTAAGAAAAAATTCTACTTCATTACATTCGTACAGAAAATTTCGAACTAAATTTATTTGATTTATCTTTTCTAAGAAACATTCTATTTCGTTACCTTCGTACAGAAAATTTTGAACTAAGGAATTTAAGGGTTTTTTAATATTAATTCAATTTTTGACGCATGCACTCACACCCATAAACATATTTTTAGGTGAGTCAGTTACTTTATATATTAATTTACATGTATTTATACACAATAAATAACATATGTAAATCTTCAAGAACAATTTTTTTTCTGCAATTTATTGTAAACGAAAGATTGCAAAGGTGAATACCAACATTATTCGAAGCAAAAGTAGGAATAACATTTTCCTTTAGCAAATCTTACATTTTTCTCGTGCCTCAATTGGAATTTATCGGAAATCATTTCCTACAATTATGAGTAACCTTTCAACAAAGGTTTCGGTTATTTAATAGACAGTATGCATGTCTAATCTGGTAGAGCATAGTTTGAGGGCGTAAATGAAAATATTTATCTTAAAATCCGGCGTATTACGCGCACTTATACTTATAGCTGTTTTTTTTTATAATTTTTAAGTACATTCACCCTATATTCCTTTTTTTTTTTAAGGAACCTGAAATGTACGTGTGCAATTAATTCTCTTAAATTTTGATGTCATTTATTCCAGGTATTATCAAGGTATTTGAAAAATAGTGTACTTCTAGATCTACAAAACTTCATTCGAAATGCCATTCCAAATGTGATTCGGTATGTTACAGTATTGCAATCTTCGTAGGAAGCTTTTTTATACTCATCTGTTTTTTAAAATTTATTTATTTTTTATTTTTGAAACTATTGTTTTTATACCCGGTGTATAACTCGTACTTGTAAATTTCGTTCTTATTTTTTGTGTTAAAAGTGCACGTTATGCGCCTGATTGTAGGGTAACATGGAAATTGTCAGAAATTAATTTAGTTAAATTAGACTTACATGTTAATAAGTTTGGAGAGCAAGAGATTCCTACCAAGCTCCTACTAAAAATATCTTTAGATTCAATAGATAGTGAAAATATTTAAAACTACTTGAGGATGACTCTCTATTATCTTTTTTAGATGTTAACTCTAGGTGAGAAAATTTTCATTTTTAATAGCCTTAATGCAGTGCTTCTTAAACTTTCAATCTTTGTGACCCAATATGGAATTAAAAATTTAATCTCACCCCTCATCGTGCAGTAGTAATGTATTGTCACTAAAGCTACAATATGACTGTAACACCTTAAATGCCACCCGCGAATATAAATATTTCACTCGGACAAAGCATTAATTACCCCCGGATGTATATATGCGTCCTTCCGAAGTACGATATTTTCTGTCCACTGTTATACATAAAATTGTAAGGAAACGAAGGCTTTGGAATACAATAAAATTACCTTGACAATGTTTGCAAAAAAGGTTTACTTATTTTATATGATTTGCTTATTTATTCCTTTTTTTCTCCCCCCCCCATCCAATTCATCCTGCTCCTACGTGGAAAACGGTGGCATTGGCGAGCAGATCACGTAATTTTTAACCGGTAGTTCAGGCATTAATTGTAAACTGTACAAATTATCAACAAATGTGTTAATATTTGTAGATAATTTTATATATGACAAATTCCTGGGGTCGGTGGTAATTATTGATTTTGTTCTTTAATAAGTATTGTTAAATTGACTATAAAATACACTGATACATTTATTATTATACATTTATAATTGTATTATATCAGGGTTAATGGGTATTTTGCTTATTTTATATGTCGAAATGTATTTTGTTTATTTTCAGTATAAATAAATATTTTTTTTAAATAATCTTTTTTTTAATTTTTCAATATGCTCGCACCCCATAGTTTGAAAAACACTGCTTTATTCATAAAATTTCTCATAAATCGTTGCTAAAAAGGCTCTAACCTAATTAGGCATTAAGTTGGACTGGGCTTGGATGGTAGATAAGGTCAAGTCATTCCATGATCTTTAAGTCTATACTACAGCTTTTGAATTGCAGTAGTGGGTGAGCATTGGAAGTCAAGTTTCTCTGCAAAACATGACCAAATGTTTTCAATGAGAGTGCCGATTTTGGAAGTAGTCAGGTCAGGATTAGATAGGCAAAAAGCGGACTTGCGCTACCCAGAAGAAAGACGAAGTGAACGATGCCTTGAAGATAAGGCACAGTTACTTTTCTTAAGATTTGAGAATTATAATGTTGACTGTTTAGATCGTAGGTTATGACTCAGTTCACTTTAATGCTGACCATAAACATAAAATATCAACACTTAACTGTAAAAAAAAGAGTTAACGCGTACTTTTAAATCTCTCTCTAATGAAATATTTTTTCTCTCATTAATAAAGGTTTGGACAATTCGCTTAATTTCTGATTATTCTCTCATTTTAATAATTTAAATAACATCTGAAATGTTAAATGCACTAGTATTCTACGTCACAGACCATTGCTTCCATTCTAGAAAAATAATTATTTTTTTGTTATCATTATAAATATAAAAAAAATCTCATGTTAGTTATTTAAAAAAAATGGGAAAATGATGAAATAAACTTGTTTCAAAACACAAAGCGTATCATTTGATAAAAATTATGAAGAAAGTTTTTCTTTTTAAATAATTTGATTATCTAAGAAACCATATTTCGAACAAATGAAAACTATTCATATTATTATGTATTTCGCGTATGTTAAATGCATTTTGAAAATATGTTATGATTAAAGAAACTGCGCAGCTTAAATATTAGCAAATCATTAAGAAATTTGAATATGTGACGTTCATTTTTTTAAATAGGACGGAAATTTATTTCATGACGAATTTTAATGCATTTGTATCATTTTTCCATTCCCATAAATGAAAATGCGACTCCAGTCTAATTTTTTTATGTTCATACTTAATATGAGTTTTGTATGAACATTATATATATATATTTGAATATTTTGTATAATTTCTTTTCAGTAAAGCATCTTGTGCGAAGATTTTATTTCATTAACGATGTTATTATTATCTGAAAGTAGTATGTTGGCAATGCGATCACCACTCCAATTACTCATCCACGCTTATCCATTCACTTAGATAGAAAACCCTTCACCAAACAGTTGCTTTAAGTTCTTCCCATATTCTAGATATATGGTGGAAGATTTTCATCTTTTATAATAACCACTGAAAGAAATTACCCTTTCTTTCTCAAATTGCCATTTATTCTAGTCTGAAAATTCTTAATATAATCTACCTTCCACTTGCAATATATGAATTAAATACCGTTCGTTAATCTCTGCTATTGAGATAAGCGACTGACTGATTTGTTTATCAAGTCTGGCTGAGGTAAACTTTGAAAATGTCTAACTACAATATAGTGTCTAGAGGGAAAGTTTGTAAAACCGTTGGAATCAGAGGACATGGGAAGAAGAGTATGATGTGTTTTACGCAATATACATTTAGTTAGTTACAAGTAAAACTACAGTTAGATAAGAAAAAATATCAATTGGCCAAATATCATGCTTATCACCATCCGAGATAACTGTGGATACTTATAAAAACATAAATATTAACTAAAATATATATTTTTCGTCAACATTAATAATCAACGCTAATGTGTGTGGGTTCAAATATCTTTGTTTCGATACAATTAATCTATTTTCAATTTTTTGTCTTTAACCTAAGTGATAAAAAAATGAACGTTTTAATCATAACTATCATAACAATTCTGATATTACATTGCTATTATTGCATAAGATAAAGCATACACGCTATTAAAATCGTAACAATATTTTTCAGGAAGGATAATATATTAAAAACTACTGGTAAAATATTTTCATTTCATAATCATGAACATAGTCTGTAAAATACATTGAAAAGCTGTAGTAATGTTAAATTAAAGGTGTGAAATAAAATGAATGAATTGAAAGACCAATAGAGAAAATTTGATAAAAAAGGTCAATAAATTTTGTTAGATTTTTAAAATTATAATATTTATGAGAAAGTAAAAGAAAGATATCGTAAAATAGATGGAATTTTAAATAATTATACTTCTTAAGAATAAACAAAAGAAATGTAGAAATTAACTGAAACAAAATGAATTTTTAATTGGAAACAATTACTCAGAAAAAAAAAGGATTTTGCAATTATTTCCTTTTTATTGCTTTATAAATTAAAAAATAATGTAATGCAGCATGTAATCCTTCATCCAACAATGAACCAAAATACAAAATCCTCAAAAGTACTTCCAATTTAATGTGTAACAATTTTATAGTATTATTATTCTCAACATAAATATAATCAAGATTTATATTTATTAAATATAAATCCGACCCTAAAAAGATTGGAAAGAAATATCCTTTATTATTGCGATATGAAATATTCAGTGAATAATTTAAAAGACAGTATGAAAAGAATATGGTTATAAGAAATTACAGTTTGCATAGACAGAGGAGAAAAATTATCCAACAACAACTATTTACTTAAAAATATTTTTTATATCTTTCTGGCGTTTACAGTAGAGCTTTAAGGGAAAAAAAGATAATGAGCATATAGAAAATAAGAATACGCCAAAGAACCCTAGGGAGAAAAATCATTCTTGATTATCTCATTAAAATGAACTTAATTCAAAATATAAACTAAAACGCATTTAAAAAAATTAATTTCCATGCCAACTAGCATTTCTTAGTGGAAATCTTAGCCAATCTGGCAATCAACTGAAATCAGTTTGAGCTTTACCATAGGATAATTACTTGTGAAAAAAAATAACAATTAAAAAGTGTATCAAAAAAGGGAAAAAGTGAAGCAATTAGGTTTTTATTTTTTGTTTATATCAAAATCAATATAACACTGTATCCTAAGGGCTTTCTTATTTTCCTTTTTCCCGTGCTTGATGGATTTAATTTTGTTGCTCTGATAATTCCGAAATAATTCAAGTGCATTTTAATTCTAATTAAATTCAATCGAATTTCTGTCATGACAAGTAAAAGGATCTTCAAAGTCACGCGCTGAAAGAAAATGTTCCTTATTAAGCTCCTTCAAAGTACTTTATAATTGAATTCATTCAAATGAAAATATTTAATAAATGCGTTTTCCAAGAGATACATATAAGAGACTGTATATTGCAGTGAAATATATTCAAATATATTTTGTTTTTTTTACTAACATTAATCCTTAAATTCAAGATTATATATATATATGTATATATATATATATATATATATATATATGTGTGTGTGTGTGTGAGTGTGTGTATACGAAAATTATAGATAAATTAATTGTAACGTAAATTAGGAATTCGTAAAAATCCGGACGTGTTCAATTGAATGAGTTCCCCTTCGTTTTCAACTAACCACTAGGAAAATCAATTTCATTTTTTGATTGGTTTGAGAGCCAATCCTTGTAAATTAGCCGTGACATACAAATTAAGATTACTGTTTAAAATGAGCTAAAGTAGAAAATGTTGAGATGGTTAGATATTTTTATGATTGTAAGAATAAATAGAAATGTGGTCGTAATGTAACTTTTTGGTTTAAAAGTAGTGCGTTTCATTGAACCTAGCTAAGATGGAAGAGAATTGTATTAGTACAGACGGTATGACCGTAATTTTCCACATGGCTTTGACTCAAAGCCAACTTTGGACTGCTAAGTAAATATTTTATTCTTATTAGTTGTTACTAATGCCACATGTTTGGCGATGTTAAATGGAAGACCACAAAATTCATCGTTGCAAAAAGCTTGATGTACACCTGTCATTAGCCGTAACTTTGAGCACCATGAAGGTGACAGTACGTTTTGACTCGGTTACGCCCCAATTTTGAGGAAAAACATCCTGGGTCTGGCCAGGGGCCTCCCACATCTCTTTCCTTTTCACCAACCTCACGAGATGACTTGCGGCTAAACAGCCAAGCCACAAAAGCACTTTTCATTTACAAATATCCATGACTTCTCTGGGATTCAAACCCAGGATCTACGGCAAAGCAGTCATTGTTGTTAACCACTATTTAGGATGGGCGAGTTAAATTTAGGTCTTATTAGTTAAATTTAGAGATTCATTTTGCTCTCATTGGCACTTGCCTTAATATTAAACAAATTACTTAATTTATTGAATAGATTCAAGTGATCCAATTAAAAAACTTACTATGTTCATTATTTGATCTTTATACACATATTATAAATTATAGTTATTAGTGTTCATTCGTTTGGTTACAGGAAGCCTTAAATTGAAAAAAAAACGCAGAATTTAGAAGCTAATGTTTCATAGGGAGATTAAGTTTATTTATTTGAAAAGTTACAGACCTATGTAAATCCATAACGAAATGGTATATAACTATCAAAGGATATTTCATCTTATGTCATGAGAAGGAAAAATCAAATTGTCTCTCATAGACCATCTTAGAAGTGTAAAGCCATCATTCAATGAGTTGCTCTCGCATTGAAGGTAACGGTGAATTTTTTCCTATTAGATTGAAGATTAACCATCCATAATCAAGACTCAAGTAGATCTTAATTGTAACTATTAGTGAAAAATTATTCGCTGAGAGCTGAACTTATTACAGCTGTCAACGCGTTGTGTTCTGTGATTACTGACATCTTTTGAGAAATAAAAACGAAGAGAACTGAAAATTGAGAAACCGAATGTTTTATAGCAAAACGAATATTGTTTCTTTGTAACTTGACAAATATCAAATAACTAATTTGTATCTATTAATATAATTCAAAGGAAAAATAAATGGCCAAGGAGTGGAAATAAACAATTCGCCTTTTACCAAGATGCACAAGCCTGCAGAGAAGATAATGTTACTAATTTTTGAGACACTGTCGTAAGGTTATTTGAACAACACTACTTGTCGAAACTTCAGACTCTTTTTAAACCATATAACTACACATTTTTAAAGACAATTTATGATACTCTGATTAATGCGGTATTATTACTAAAGGCTACGTCTTCTTGAAGCCAGTCACTTCTTGAAGCGCTTATTCATCACAAATCGAGGTTAAAAAATTAAATTGATATGACTTTTAAATACAGCTTCACTGGCCCTATTTTCCCGATCTCATTTTCATTGATTTTTCATTCATTCATCTGAACTCTATTGATGGTATCAATTATCCGACAACCCAATGAAATCATCCAAAAAGTGAAACAAGAATTTTCGACACAACCTGGTGAGAGAGAGTTTTACAATGACACAACCTTCGAAAGGTCAACGGTGGAAGAAATATTCAGCTCTGATGTGGAGATCGAGAAATACTATACTCCAGTCCTATCAGTTTTCAGGACATTATGATCGGAATTTTAGTTATTAAATTAAATATTTGTTAGAAATAGAAAACAAATTTCTTATTAAATATAAATTCTTTTTCTTATTTATGTAAAATCTTGTAAACTGAAAAAATCAAAAATATTTTTTCTAAATATTCTGAAAATAACTAAGGGTGACCCAATTAAGAAACGAAAAAAGTTATGGTCTCTTGATTAACACTGATGTTATTAATTTTTATTTTGAATACTTAGAAAAGTGTTAACGTATCTATAAACATTTTTGAATCGAAAAAGAATATTAAAGTGCAAAATTAAAATGTAGAATTAAATTCAATTATATTAATGAAATATAGCAGAAGATGTTAACTCAAAATTTAATAATTTTAATTGCTGAAAATAAATTTAAAATATCAATGAAGCTTCTATAAATTCAAAACGATATTTGGTGAACTCAAAGGAATTTCCTAATTATTTCTTAAATAAATATTGGCATAGAAAAAAAAACGTATTTAAAATCAAGTATCGTAACCTATGAAACTAAACCTAGCGAGTGATCAAAGAAATTAGGAATCAGAAGTTGTTCTTCATTGTCAAAGATTGAAAAAAGGGGTGGTCGAGTACTCCAACAAATGTAACAAACTTTTCCTTTTTCTTTGTCAGATTAGATACGTGTAGAATACTAATATGGTTTCTACGGAAGCCGACAATGTATATCAGACAGAAAACTTTGTGTTAACTAATAAGACAGTTAGCTTTTGGAACTCCTTCTCTTTGTTCTCTTAAGAAATAAACATTTAGTAAATATGCATATCACATATTACCTAATCTTTTTTATGTAACTCAAACCCATGTATAAAAATGACTTCAAGTATTAATTTAAGGTTTTTCAAAAATATATTAGAAATGTGTATATGTGTCTTATAAACACGAATTTAACAATTTATAAAGTTTTTAAAAAGACATTGCAATAACTATTTAACTAATTGGAATTTCGAAAACCGCCATATATATTCGTGATCATCGTCAAATTTTACATAAGTATAGCGAGTTTGGTAAGAATCGGTTGAAGAAAAAAAAAATACGTCATCCGAACGGAAATCCAAAAAGCAGTGCACAAACCACATTTTCGAAGTATAATAGGTATTATAGTGTTTCAGACGCGCGATGCTCAGTACGATATTGTTTAGTTGTTTTTTTCTGTGTTTTTATTGATGCGGCCTAAATTTCTCATAAAAATGCATTGCCAAAGTGCAATATCTTGAATTATAATAATCGTAGCGTGAAATCGAAGGTATATTCATACTCGGGGGCAGTTTCTTGCTCGAATAACACCAGAAACTTTAAAATCGGCCGTTAAGTTTCGTCAACATCACGTATGCTAATAGAGGGTCGATTACATAAAACGGGTTCAGGTTAATTTTAAAGAAAAAGTTACTGAAAGTTCGTGAAATCAAAACCAGATTAAGATTTCTGACAAAATTTCGAGTCAAATAGGTCCCTTTGGTAACTTTCTGGAGTGAAATATATTTAGGTATTCGGCACAACGCCGAGACGCAAACAAGAGCTAAATTATCGGAACACATGAAATAATGAGAAAAAAAATGGAATGCAATAACATTTGAAGTAATTGAAATTTCAAAAAGCGCTATGTATATTCGTGATCAGCGTTGAGTTTTACATGCGATTTCCGAGTTTAGTGAGAATCGGTGGAAGAAAAAAAAATGAGTCATTGCACGGAAACGCAGAATAGAGTCCAAAAACTACCGTTTCAAAGTATTTTAGGTATTATAGTGTTTCAGATGCACAATATTTGACATGAAAAATTTTTTAGTGGTTTTTTTTGTGTTTTTATTGTGACCTCCTAAATTGATTATTGATTTTTTTAAAATAATTCAAATATTCTGAAAAATATTAATGATATTATGATAATAAAAGTAAACATGTTTTTCTCTCCTTTAGTTTATGTTGCATAAATTATTTCTTTTATTTTTAATTTATTAAATACCTTTCATAAATATGAATGATAAAATTATTTCATTTTGTGTGGTTTTAAAAGATTTTTAAAAAAATGCTTTACTTTTTGCGCGGAAATGGTTTTTGAAAAGAGAAAGAAATCCTATGTGTGTGTCTTGGTTTAAATACTTACTAAATGTGCTGACCATAAAAACACAATACGCAAATAAGAATTTAAACCGAGAGAAGATTTAATTGTGTGTATATATATATAGCGACGGGGAATGTAAATAATTATGATTTCAGCTCAGACACCCATTATCTGTGCTCTTAGGCCAATAACTAATGTTGGGCATTTAAGTCATATTGAATTCATAAGAGCATTTTGAATTGATGCAAAAATTTTTGAGGGGTATTTTTGGGTGATCGACTTCAGTATGACTCAAAGATGACTACGAATGTTATTAAAACATATTTCTAAGTTTGAACGAGAGAGAGCTTTGCTTATAGAGAATGCAGAATATACAACCAAGAAATCTGTACTCATATCAGACGTAACCAAGTAACAAAATCTAAATTTATGGATGCAGAAGAGAATGAGATTAATTAGCTTCGAACGATTGCATCAGCCACTGGCATCACAATCCATGACAGCCGGCAAATGTGTTTTGGCAGTGAAGGATTGCCCCGACACTAAGGAATTATAAGGCGACAAATACGGTCCATTGCACAAATAACCGTGTCAACAACTCCGATTTAACGTTGATATCAGTATAGTTTTCCTTAAGCATCCGTTGAAAGAATTTTTTGTTTAGAAAACGAAGGAGGTTGCGTTTACAATGGTATATTGGATGGGGAGGGGGAGGCAAGTACAACAGAATATTACAACATTTATTGTGACTTAAAGTCACCCCTTACACTACTACCTCCCTGTATATCTGTAAATAATGCAGGATGTGTAGGCGGACTTAAATGATCAAAAGACATAATTGCAATTCAACTAGATTTAGTGATTCTTATCAGTAAATATGTTTAGACACACACTAATCAATTTAAGAAAAACAAAAGAGAGTGGAGAAACTAAGCGGGGAATCACTACTAGCGGAATAACAGAATATCAACTGAATCTAGAAAAGCTTAAACGCGCACTATTACAGCTACGCCACGTACGAATAATCTCAATATCTCAAATGAAATCACTGACCTTATATTTTACATCGGCTGTTCCTTCGTGATGACTTAGGCCTTTTTAATGGCTGGAAGAATAGGTGAAGAATCCACGCTCTGTAATAAGGATTTTCACTACATTCATTACGCTTCTCCTCGCGTATCTCCACACAAAACAGGCTATCTACGATTGTCAACAACTTCGTGCTGACGTCTCGATCTTTAATTCGCTTAACTTCACTCTTCCTATCACTTAACTTTTTAACTCGCAAAACCCGAACTTATATAATATATCTAATTTACATAAATCACACCTGGCTCTCGGTGAAGATTGGTTGAAATAAATAAATTGTCTTAAGGAAAATAGAGGAGGTTAGTCAAAGACCGTATAGATCCGTCACACATTGTCTACATCATAGGTTCCCAACCTTTTTTGAACTGGCCCCCTCCTTTTCTAATAATTATTTCGATACCGCCCCCTTTTCTAGTGAATATAGCAGTACCACCTCCCTCCCACTCTAGATAAATAAGAGTGTACTTAATAAATGGTGAAAAAAATCACGAGTTAAATTTTTAAAAAAATATACAAAATTACTAATAGAATATATTTTTTAATTTAATTTTTCCCAAAACCTCAATTTTTTACTTGCGAATCTGAAATATCTATTGCCACAAATATATTTAAATGGGTAATATTCTATATTTTAATCATAGAAAGGATATTGTTGGTATTGAAACGTTACTGAATTTATTCTTCAATTAAAAGAGTGGAATAAAAGTTTTAGCTTACCTGTTATAAAGGCAGGTAGTGGTTTTGAAGATACGAAGTAATTCATGTAAAACTGTTGCTTTCAAAATAAATATAAATCGGTAGTTTCAGCCCTTAGAGATTCAAACGTTTTTTCCTGGTTAACATATTTCATTGATTTTTGAGGGCCATGGGTAGCCTAGTGGTTAGAGCATTGAACCCCAGACCGGAAGGCCTGAGTTCAATGCCCGATGCCACCAAGTGCCCGCCGAGTATATACGAAGAACGTGCTCGTTAAATCAGTGGATCCGAATGGCGTCGCCAACTATCGTGTTGTTTCGAGCAGAATCGCACTGTCACCTTTATAGGAGCTCAAAAGCTTAGGCTAACGACGGGCGTAAAATTCTAGCCCTTAGCCGCGATAAATTTCGTAGATCCTGATCTGATGTTACTGTCAATCAGGTCGTATAAGCAACAACACAATTGTTTTTTGGATAATAAACGTAATTAAATGCAGTAGACGAAACATTTTTTCTACTTCTTACAAAGACAACACTTGCGCTACAGACATTAAAATTCACTATATCATTCAATTTAATGTAGGTCTGAATGTAATGTAATTTAGTTTTTCATCCACTTCCCGAACTACCGAAATATGTGAATTTTCGTACATGTGATATAGAAATAATTTAAATATATACAATCAACATAAGTAAACCGTATTAAAGTTTACTTTTGTTAGTACATAATTAGTGTGTTGTATAGCCTTTTTTAGACTACATTTGGCGGTGGGTAGCCTAGTGGTTAACTCATCGGACTGCAGACCAGAAGGCCTGGGTTCGATGCCCGACGCCACCAAATACTCACCGAGTACAAACGGAGAACGTGCTCGGTAAATCAGTGGGTCCGAATGGTGTAACCATCTATCGTGTTGTGTGAGCAAAATCGTACTGTCACCTTCTTGGGGGCTCAAAGCTTAGGTTTACGACAGGCGTAATATTCTAGCCCTTATCAGCGATGAATTTCGTGGAACTTGATCTGATGTTACTGTCGATCAGGTGGCATAAGCAACAAAAACAACAGACTATATTTGGTTAATCTGCCCAAGCCCCTCCGTGCCATCTCAAAGCCCCTTTGTTTTCTCTGGATCTTTTACTGCCCCCCTGAAAGTCTCAAACGCCCACAAGGGGGCGTTATCACCCACGTTAAGAACCTATAGTCTAAATGAACGAAACACACTTCTACTTACAACACTACAGCTGTTGGATTAGAGTCTGGAGGCATCGTAGGAAATGTTATTAAACTCTTGTCTTATACAAGGGGTGATCAAATGAAAAGGTACGAAACGACACGGTAGGTACAAATGTAGACTTTATTCAAAATATACACCATAGGCCTGAGCACAACGATCCCACTGATGAACAAGCAGCAGGATTCCTTGTTCCCAGAATTCCTGTGGCTGTGAGGAGACCCAGTCCTTCACTATATCCTTGAGTACGTCGTCCAAGTAGAAGAGCTTCCCTTTCAGGTGTTTCTTCAGTGGACCAAACACATGGAAATCGCAGGGCGACATGTCCGGACTGTAGGACGGATGGTCCAACGTATCCCATTTGAACTTCTCCAGTTCCATTTGTGTGACTCTGGAGACGTGTGGACGCGCGTTATCATGGAGCAGAACCACACCCTTCGTGAGCAGCCCCGGTCTTTTGTTCTTGATGGACCTGCGTAGGCGTCGGAGTGTCTCACAGTACACATCGGAGTTAATGCTTTTTCTGTGCTCGAGGAATACCACAAGTAGCTGACCTTGAACGTCGAAAAAGACAGTGAGCAACACCTTGCCTGCTGACTTCACGGCTCTGAACTTTTTAGGGGGGGGTGACGACGAATGCTTCCACTGCATGCTGTCCCGCTTTGTCTCTGGCTCGTAGTGATGGCACCAGGTCTCATCACCTGTGACGATCCGCTTCATGAAAGCGGGGTTTTCCTGATACCGAAACAGATGTTGCAGTGCTAGTCCTATACGCAGTTTCTTTTGCTGGTCGGTGAGCTGCTTCAGAACCCAAGCGGCACACTCATTTAGAATTCGCAACCTGTCGTAAACAATTGTCCACTCGGTTCCATAGCTAACATCCACCTTCAGCGCCAACATTCACAATGTGACACGCCGATCACTTCTCACTAGGTCGTCCACCTTGTCGATGAGATCGCTCGTGAGGACAGTGTTTGCCTGGCCCGGTCTCTGGTCATCACCCACACTCTCACGGCCTGCATGAAAATGGGCACTCCATTTTCTGACAGACGTGTCAGAGACACATTTCTCCCCGTAAACGGTCACCATCCGCCGATGAATAGCTGCCGGTTTCTCACCTTCCGCTGTCAGAAATCGGATAAATTTCGCTGCTCTTCAATCGTCGAATTTTGCAACGCGAACGCCATCCTGTCCTCAAACGGATTGCAGCATCATTTGGACGCCGCTTTTTATAAGAGCCTTTGCTCTCTCCTGCGCATGCGGGCGCCCGCGCATGATCCGATCCCAGTACGGCCTCCAATGGCATCCCGAGAAGTCTCACTACATTCTCCCATGGCGGAATATGCAAATATTTAACTGTTTCATTTTTATGTCGTTTCGTACCTTTTCATTTGATCATCCCTTGTACATTGCCATACTAGTACTATCGGAGTCCACTTCTGACTATTAGAACACATGCACCGTATATAACCAGTCATTTTAATAGCTCATTATTCGGCTATTGCAATTTAAGAATTGAAATTTCAACAAAAAGGAGCAAGATAAGTAGATTAGAGGAGGAAATTTTAATAATTTCAGATTATTTTGGGGAAAATTAAGGTTTTTTATATTAAATTAAAAAGAGTTATATTTTGATGAACTACTTTTACCATCCCAAATTTAATATAATGAACTTGATACATTATTTTTTCTGGCATAAATCATATGACACGTATGTAAATAACAATTATTTAATAATATTTACTGAAAAATATTTAATTGCAGTATTAAAATGATATATATAAAATAAAAATATGTGTGTTCGGAACAATATAAATATTTCTCAAAAATTACATAAAACAGTTTTTCTTTTTTTTCCCTATGTGTAGTTTAATTTTTATCTCATTTTCTCACCGGTTTCTATTTACCTGAAAATCTTTAAAATAAAACTAAATAATTTTACTCTGAATGAGCATAAAGTTTTAATTAAACAATAATTGTAGTTTAGTACAAAAGTTTTCTTTACAAGAGATGATAAAAGTTTTAGAATTTATTTTAAATGAAGCCTTCTTTATTACACTCTTATCGGTAAATTAAAAATAATGCAAGTTCAGGCAATGAAAGATTCAGAAGCAAAACAAATGGGCCTTATGTGTCAAGACTTTTTATTAAACAAAAGATAAAAGACAAAAAAAGATCCTATATGTTTGATACCATTAATAAAAATTGTAATTTTTGCTCCCTGCACATAAAATTGAAAAAAAAAATTATTTATAAAAACTAATATTACATGCTTGGTATGATAGATGATAGTTAATACACAGTTTGTCTCCCAGACGACTCAATATATTCTTTACAGTACCTTGGCATGCTGATTATCAAATTATCTATCTGATTTTGGGGAATGTTACATCACACATCAAGAAATGTTCTCCAAAGTTCCGGTAGACTTGTAGGAGATGTTTGAAGGGCTGCAACTCGTCGGCCAAGTATGTCCCACACATTCTCTTCTGAATTCAAATCTGGTGAGAATCCTGACCAGTCCATTCGTTTGATATCCTCCGATTGAAGACATTCATTTGCTCGGTGAGGACATTGTCATCCATAAACACAAATTCTGTGCCCATGTCACTCCGAAACAAACGTGCATGATGTTCCAGAATGACGTCCTGATAAATATTGACTTGTCATGTTACCAATTTGAACATGCAAGTCAGTTCTGGAAGCGAGGGAATCCTGGGCTACCCCTGGCGGACCCCCAAAACGATAAACCTGCACCATTGAAACGATGTCGTTTAATGATGTTATCTTGGTGGTAACGGGTACTTGGAGCTCTTTACATGAACGTCTGGCGAGAATCAAACTGAAAGCTAAACATGTACTTGTCGAAATACACCACACAAGCCCACTGTAGTGGTATCCACATTGCACTGTTGCGATGTCCTCTATATTCCAGACTAACCACAGTCGACAGTGAGTTGCAAAAAGTGGAACAAATCTGACCGGTAAAAGAGCATATTGACTAATGTGTTCTAAGCGTCTACACATGATCTGCCTTGAAACTGTCGTACTAGTGACGTGAAGAGATTCAACAAAATAGGTATGATGTTGTACTTTGTTTCTTTTGGCAATAACTGCCAAATATTGGTCCTCATTGGGCGTTGTAACTCGGAGATGACCTGTGCTGTAACGTTTACTCACATTACCATCATCTTGGAATTGTTGCCAAAACCTGGAGATGATACTTTGGGGGATTTCAAGTTCTTCCGGGTACGCCTACATCCGAGATGGATAATAATTCTACCACGTAAAAAATAATTTAAATGCATTCTTTGAGTCAGAACTATGCGGTTATTGTTTTGGAAGGCTTTTAAAGGGCTTGCGACCAATTTTACTTCTTAGCATGTATTCTTTACATATCCCCCTCTTACAATGTTGTTATTGTAACGAAATTCACAGATGTCTTACAATCTTTGTCATCTGGTGACTACTTTCAATTTGCATATGATTCTGGAATGTGTGTGTAGTCGTTTTATGAGTGATACTTTTTTTTGGGAGGGGGGGGGGTTGATTTCGGCGTGACTCTGAATTATCCTTAATTTATGGACATGAGTGTAATTTTACTTAAGCCATTAGTGCAGTTTCTTTTACAGATGGTTTAAAATATTTTGTAAATTTGGCAACTTCATGAAAAATATACGCAAGTAATTACTGTTTCTTTATGAGGAATTTGTTAGGAAAAAAGTTTACTATTAAAATATTGCGTTCTTTATAAAAGTAGAATTTATAAAGTGGACATTTTTTTATTTCTGTTCATAGATAATGTTGCATCGTAAAATAGTCAAACCAATAAACGTTCAGCACTTTTATTTTATAGAAGCATATTTTACACACAATGCGAATTATCTATTTCCTCAAAATTGTTTTATTGCCTGAGTGTTTACCTTTCCAGACGTGAATAGTTTATTTATAGTATCGCTAGATTAGTAGATTATTTATAGTACCTTTTCATTTATATGTTCAATCATTTCGATAATAAAATTCAAAACGATATAATTTGATATATTTCCTTTAAAGATACGAGCTACACACTTTTTCTCGATATTGAACTAATTTTTTGAATTTGATGTTTAACGTATTGTTCTCTTTGCACGGCAACGAGAAAAAAAGTACAGCTCTTAAATTTAAAACTTAAGAGAACATAAAATTTGTTTTTAGACATCTGTATATATGAATCATTCTTCTATGTCGTATTTGGTATTTTGTGATAGAAAGCTGCAAAACGTAGAAGTTTCATGCTACAAAAACTATGATTTGCTATTAGTCGGAAGAAGATAAGCCGTGAGAAGGTGGAGATTGTAGTATGTGAAGTGGGCGTTGCTCATTAATGCAACTTGAAGATATTTGATGTTCTAGATTTGGCATGAGAGTTGAGTAACTGCTTATTCAGTAGTTGTCTACCTAGTGGTTATAGAAAATATTTGAAAGGTAACTGGAGCTAGTCCAATGGAAGATACAGTTAGTGAGTGAATGTTAAGTGTTATGATACACGATCCAAACTCGCGCGGCCATGATACGACAAGCAGTAATTTAAAATACTTTAAAATTTTGAAAAGTGATTTAAAGTATGACATTAAAAGACTGTGACATATGTCATCAATAATAAAGAAAAAATTATCAAAATCACATTAAAAATTAGGCTATGTGCAAATTTAAAATAATTGTCAAGAAAAGAGTGAGAATAATAGTTAATATGGTACTAAAAAGAACTGAAACATACTAAAAGCAATTGAAGCACGATAGACAAGCAATTGAAGCATATTAAAATGAATTGAAACAAGGGATTAAATCATAAAATTCATTGATTGAAATCAGAAATTCATCAATTGCTAAGTTTAATCACCTATTTAGATTCCTGGTGGATATTAATTTATGCATGAAACCAGACTTTACTTGTCAATTTGTAAGGGTTCATCTTCATCATAAATACAGAATTAAGTCCTCGGCTTTTGGTATGTAATGGATTTAAGCAATTATTTTTGTTTGAGGGCTGTCATTTGTATTTCTATTTCGGAATACTTTCTTTTATGTACTTTCTTGATTTTTTTTGCACAATGTTTTGAATTCTGGTAGTGCAGTAAGTTCAACAAAGGGTTGATTATAGTCTGCGAAAAAGATAGTATCAGGTACATGAACATTTAGCTGGATCTTATAATAAAAGGATACTGAGTAATTTAAAAATTATTTTCACCAATTAAAAGGACTTTTTATAGGCTGATATTCTTTTATATCAAATATGTCACTTACCTGAAAAAAGAAAATAATATATAATTTTCAATACCTCAAAATAAATGTATAATTATTTTGAGCTTGTGTTGATATTTTTGGGTTATAGACTGTTCTTTTAGCTAAGAACTTTATTATCATATAAGTCTTCAAATAGTGAAAACAAAGTATTTGTAGTGTATAAGTATTATTAATTGTTTATATATACCATAAAATACGGCGTATAATGCTCACTTTTGACACAAAAAAAACAAAAACAAAAGATCGAAACCTATGGGTGCGCGTCATACGCTGGGAAAATTAAAAAAATATGAAAAGAAGATGATCACAGAATATGAAATAATTAAAATATATGAAAAGAAGATGATCACAGAAAACCAAATTAGACCTCTATATTTAGAAATATTGTTCATTTATAAAAAAAATAGCATTCCATATGAGCTTAAAGAGCTGTAGTTCTAGGAATATACTAATTCTTTCTAATGCTTGTAGTAATAGCTCAAATAAATGACAAAACCTAAGAGCATTGCACACAAACATTCCAGCTTTCTTCGTAAAAAAGGGGGCACGCGTGATACGGCAAATATGCCTAGAAATTAAAAATTGCAGCTTGAAAGTTAAGGTGCGCGTTATACGCTGGTGAGCGACATACACTAGATTTTACGGTATATGGTTTTCCATATATAAACCATGTAAATGAATATATAATTCATAATAATAAACATAAATAAAACATAAATGATTTGATTAACTTTCCTCACAAAAATTTAAGAGTGACCATTTGATAGACATATTCAACGTTTTCACAAAAACAAAACGTATATAAAATACCTGATTACTAAGACTTTGAACAATAAACAAGAATCAACAATAATCTTTTTACAGAAGTCAACATAATTTTTTCCTTCTATATTTTTAAAAGCTGATTTAATTATTATTCTGAGGTACTTTACGAATTTAATTTATTTACGTTTTATGAATTTTTTTAATTAGAATTTGGTAAGAATTGGTAAATAAGTAATTAATTTCCAGGAGTACCTTTAGAATTAAATTACAAATTTCTTTATTTAAAAGTTTGAAAGGATTTTTCATAATCATTATCTTATGAAATAAAAAAGTTGGCACTTTACAGTTTCAATGAATCAATTTAACTGTCGAAATAAATTAAAGTGAAAAAGCTTTAATTGTAGATTTTTTTCATCACTAGGCAAAAAAAAAAAAAATTATAGCTGATACATTCTTTATGACATAATATACCATATGATACAAGTCAAAAACGTGTGAAAAATACGATTCTTGAATGATAGATAATAAGAATTAAATTCTTTTGTGCCATTTAACTGAATTAGTAGATTTGAAAGGTAATTTTGTTTGTCTTTATGCGAAATTAAATATATATCTTTATAAAGTTTTTGAATTAAGTATGCGTGAATAAGCTTTAAAAGTCGTTTTACAGCTTTCTTTATTTGGTTTGTTTTTGTGGTGAAATACTTAGGCAAAACTTTCTCAACTGCTATCGAAAGACTGGTATCATCACTTTGAACATTAAAAAGGAAAAAAAATAATAATAATATTTGAGCCCAAACACAAAAATATATTTTTTTACATCAGGTAAATAGAATTCCGCGCGCCCATGATAAGAAAAACCTGTCGACAATTATGATGTATAAAAATATGCCTTAGGCCCTCTGACACCATGTCTTGATGATAAAATACTTTTCAAGTTCCATAAGCCATGCTATTGAGTAACATATCTTTTACTTCTCAGAGCTTTTAAGTTATGCAAGTTAACATCCGTATGGTTAACCTGAAGCTATATGCTGAGAATGCATCTTAAGAGACATTATATGTCACTCTCGTGTACGTTGTTTGCTCTTAGATTAAATACCTCAAGGGATAAAGCGAAGACATCCAAGTTGAAAACAAGATAATGCAAATGCTGTTTTTCATTTTATGGTAGAATAATTTTAAAAGATTTATTTTTGGTATAAAGTCATATATGTATTATGTTGTTAGGTTCTTTTCATATGTTATAAATTATATTACAATGACAAAACTTTATGAAACTAAACTTAATTAAAAGTTTTCTATGAATGTATTAACGGTTCCAAAGCGACAATTCTGAAACAAATATATGCATTTTTCAGTACAGCAAGAACTTGCATTTGTTAATACATTATGTATTAAAATAATCAACTTATATATTCGTGAAAAATAATTTGAAAATTGATATTTTTCTCTAAAGATTTTTTGCACAAATATTAAAAATTTTGACCATTAGTAGTTTCAATGAATTGTACAAAATATTTTTAAGCCATTGTGTAATTGAAATACAGAGATATTTTAAAAGCTTTCTGCAGGTTAAATGTATATATACTTTAAAGTTATTAAAATTTACCATTTTCGTGTCACTTTCAAAACTAGTTCGAATGTTTTGTTCATTGTAAAATGCATATTAAGATGTTTTTCTGTGATATCGATCATTTTAGGATATATTTTTGAAATTATTTTTATTTTATAAGATTGTAATGTATCTATCCGTTATTCTCGCGTTAACCCTCTTGGGTAAAATTAATTTTTTTAACTGTCATATCAGTTGAAAAACTTTCTCAGTGAAGAAGACGACATTTATGCAAATTAAAAGTTATATTTAAGTGTTTGCTTTAGAATAGACGATGAGGATTGTAAATAGATATTGCAACGTGGATAATATTACGATCGAAGGCAGTGCAGTTAGTCAAGTTATCAAAGGATAATCGAAGTAAGGGAGTCAAGATTGCTAAAATAATAAGATAAGTGAGTTTATTTATATGATAATTAAATAAATCCTACGTGATTGCATCCCAGGTTTAATGTTAAATGTTTCTTCCTTAAATTGCCTATTGTGATTAAGTGAAAGTGATAATAAAATTGTGTTTGAATTTCTGTGGTTGATCTTTGCTCAAACCTCCAAACACCAGCGTCCACTAGAACGTTACAAGATGATTTTATAAGTAGAAAAATTTTCAGTTTTCACCTTAGTCTTTTTAAATAAATAAATAACTGTATATTAATTTGTGCGTACATACTAGTTTAAAGTTCCATTCCTCCAAAAAATCGAAGGATTTAAACATTCATCATCCTGAAATAGAGAATTAAATAAATATTTCGAGACTTCCATGGAACTTTTTAGCATTTAAAAGTTTAGCATATTTCATCAAAATTTATTTTCAGTTATCCATTAGTCTAAAATAACTAAGAGTAACCAAGATGCTATATTGTCTTTACATTCTTCCGCTTTAGCTTTTCAACGTTGTTCAGTAATATAATAAGAAAATAAGTAAAGTTTTTCTGACAAAGAACCATTTCTTGACTTAGTTTTCAACACTTATCTCTGAAGGATAATAAAAGAGCAGCTGCAAGGACCTAGATTATCGGTAAGTACATCTTCGTCGTTTGCGTTCGTCTATACTTCGCTATTTCATTTAAGTCATTTTTACCTTTTTTACGGCATCAAACATTTAAGAATAGTGAGTAAAAAGATGAAAATCATTTCGTGACCAAACTTCATTCCTTTCTTTCTTAGAATGCCGAATCTTCCGGCTTAAATCCTTAAATCTTGGAAAGACAAAATGAGATTAGTTCTTGCTAGTGTCAAGGATTGGACTGAGTAAATTTAGAGGGTTTTACAAGAATGAAAGAAATTTATTTTGAAATAAATTTTTTACTCCTTATAAAGTCCTAAAAAAATCTAATTTCATGCATATATATTATAAGATCCCGTTAAACACGCCAGTTCGATATAACGCATTAGACTTAACATGCGATTTTCCCAAGGTTCAGTCGATAAGAAATTACTAGCGAAATCATTCCTGAGAATGCCATAGTTCTTAATTTAATTTTATGGGATATTAATCTTTTGTGCAAGTGACATTGATACTTCGTGTTAAGAGCAGAATTTAATGTGTTTTTTATTTTTAATTTACGCAGTTGGGCCTCGGAAAACGAAATATTCGATTACAATTTTTTTTTTGTAAGAGATAATTATAAAGATCTCTTCCTGGTGAGAGATCAGCTCTTCGTTGAACCTTTTTGCATCAGTCAAATTTTAAGAGTTGTTAACAAATAATTTTTTCTAGATGTCATATTATGAGCATAACGAATAAAAAAATAGCGTTTTAAAACTGTAATTAATATTGATGCTGAACTTTAAAAGCGTCCTTGAAAGTAGGCAATTATTTTACTCTCATAAATTAATCTATGGGGGAAGTATAAAAATTTGGTCATTATTATATATTTAGGGTTCCGAGAGGGAAAAATGAATTAGCAATTATTATACATAACAAGTTCTTAACCCTATTATTATTTATCTAGTATTAAAATTATACTACATTCATAAAATGTGTTTTTACTTTAAAGATGTACGTTAGATTAATGATAGTTTTATTAAGGAAAGATAGGAGATAAATATACACATAAAACAAATAATTAGAGTGGATAACAACTATGTCAATTTCATTAAAAACTTAAGAAGGAAAATTATTCATTATTTAGTGTATACATTATACATTAGTGTGAGTTAAAACTGCACATTAAACAGAATTTCGAGATTAATTAAATATCACATAATAAAAACAGTACATAATCTCTATTCCTTGAAATAATCACATGTTAATCATTGATATCAATAAAATGTAAGGTATATACAGAGTAAGAAAGCAAACGGGTGAAAAAGGAGAGTACTAACATATACATATCTAAATACAGACTTATTAATACAAATTAGGTTAAAAGTAGTTAATATAATTTATATTAATATTCATTGTTTCATATAAGTAAAAAAAAAGAAAATTATAATAATCTCATTAATAACTGTTTGAAACAAAAAGTCCCTATTAAGTTCATACATAGTTATCTAAAAATATATGTATTCAAAGTTATTTGAAAAATTTTCCTCATTTCGAAACCTCCTTTAAGGAATCACAGATGGTGATACTATAGCTCATACAAAAAATACAAAATGTATGTTTACTATATATATACTATTCTTATTGTATGAAAAGTTACAAAAATATCTTGAACATTATTGATACAGTTTTAATTGTACATAATGCTAGCTTATCACTGTTTTAGTGAATATAATTATTAATGATCCTGTAGCAATCTACTAGAGGTGGTTAGTGTTCGGGAATTCGAGCAAACATCAGCCATAACAAGTTTTAAATTCATATTTATCTATCCCTTTACCTAATCAACAAAACAAAAGTTAGTAAATGCACTTAGTAAATAATTAGAAGAGCAACCACACACACACACACAGTAGGCTACTTACATATCAATATAATTTACACCACTTACTCTTCGAAACTCTGGACTTCTAAGCTAGAATTCACTGAAAATATCTTTCTTAATTATGCGATCCCCAGTCGTAAATTAAATCACACGTAATCTCCCATTATAACTGTCAATCATCCATCGACTATCCATCGACTAACATAGCGTACCTAAATGCCAACGCTTAAATAGAACAACTCCTTAAAATAAATCGAGTCTCCTTCGGGAGAAAGTTTTCAACAAAAATTACAGTTAAAAAGAACAAATTTACCACAAGAAGATTATTGGAAGGTTCGCGAATAGACGCATTACAATAATATCATTATAATCTTTTCTATTTGAAGTTTTGAATGGGAAATTAAATCACTGCATTTGACAATAGCTAGTCCTTTGATTCAAACCGTGATCTTGTTTTTTTATGTAATCAATTATAAATTATATGAGTTAGTATAAAAGATATGATACAATAGTTTTTCATAAACAAATAACTTAATCAGGAAATGCACAAAATACTGTGAATTTCACGTTAAAAACTCTATCGGTTTTTAATTTTTAAATGAATTTTTTTTTATGAAATTAAATACAAAAATGAGGAATGAAAAGTGAGATCTTGGCATCGTAATATACACTGCAAGCCACACAAAATGCAAAAACCTGAAGGAAATATACAAAACATGTGAAATTTACATCATGCGTTGGCAACAAAGACATAAGCAAAGCATTAGCGTTACAGTGCAGACGTACATCACGGATGATCGTAGCCCCATCCGCAAGCGATATATAATTGGAGAACACATTGGTGAATTGAAGTATGGCAAATGTTCCCCCCCCCCGTGAGTTTTTTTTTCTACGTAAAGGGTATAGTATACCTATGCTTAGTGGAAGACATCCAGCGTCTTTTGACTAAGGTTCTGAATTCGATCGAGGAGGAATAGTATCCTATAGCAGTGCTTCTCATACTTTCACTGTTGGCGACTCATTTTTCAATCATGATTCTTATCGTGCCTCTCTTATGCAATAATAATGCATTGAATTCAATAATAATGCATTTGGCGCTAAAGCTACAATACGAACTTAATTATAAACCGTACAAATTAACAAGATAAGTATTAAATTTTGTATTTGTTATTTTTAAATAATATATATTTTAAACAAATTACCTTTAAGTAATTGGATAATAATTATGTTATTTTTTTTCCTTTCACTAATTTTTAAATTGGACCAGATTGCAAAATGATATTTAATTAAAGATATATTTCCTCCATCATCCATTTTTAAAAGTAGAAATGCCATTAAATATAGTCTATGGTCTATGTTGCTCTCTATTATACCCAGCCCATCTAACATTCTCGCAAACGTTTGCGTGAGTTTGGGAAACTTATCTGACATCTGGGCAAAACATGCAAAAATGCTATACCTCGTAGAGATCCAGTTAGTCTTGGTCGAGTCGATACTTCTATAGCTACCGCGAATCTACCTTGAATGTACAATTTATAATTTACGGTTTAGTTGTAATTCACAATATTAGTATTTACGGCAGTAGATTAACAAAAACATGGATACATTTTTAAGTCGTAAGCAAACATTCGACGATAATAAAGCATCAACAAGTGCACATACGAGCATAGTTCGGAAAATTTAATCAAGTAAGTATTCTCAAGAATATTTAAATTTTCGATTTACCACTACTAAAGTAAATCGAGAAGAAAAGGCCATGTGAGTTATTTGTTCAAAAATATATTGGTAAGAGACAGTATGAAACATAATAAACTTAAACGACCTTTGGAAACGCTTCATGATGAATATATTAACAAGCCCCGAGTTTTTTTGAATTAAAATTAAAATCATATAAAAAGCAAAAAAACATTTAAAAAAAAACGTTGTCTGTGAATGAAAAAGGTTTACTTACATCTACAAAGTATCATACACAATAGCCAGATGTAAAATGCCTTAAACTATTGGCGAAGAGAGCTTAATTTGAAAGCAGAAATTTGTTAATTACCAAATAAATTTCTCTGTGATATCTGTAGTTCTTCCTGGGGTTCCATTTTGTGTGGCAAGCAGTGTATTTCATTTATATTGACGAGAAATAATGTATGTTTCATTTCTCAGAAAGAAATAAAGACCTTAAATAATGCGCATTTTTAAATTTCTGTACGAATCTCCTCTGCTCGAAGTTACGCTTTTCAGAAATGCTAATTATTTGTCATATTTACCAGAACAGAATTAATTTTGCGAAATGTGTACAACAGAAAATGTAGTAAAATGAACAGTAATAAATAGGTATGGTAATTGAAATGAAAAAAAAGATGCTCTATATTTTTGATGTGCATAATTGCATACAAAGTTCAATAATTTACATATTAAATTTTTACCCTCAGAAATTATTTGAATGTGACAAGTAATCGAAAAATCTCTCTTATTGATTTTAAGTTTTTTGCATATTTAAAAATATAATATTCAAACTAATTATGCATTAGGAAACGCCTAAAACTTCACGAGAAAATGTGCATACTTTTTTAATTAAAACATTTGAATATGAATCGAATTTAATAAAGATTATTCTGTTCTCTGTTAAAATGGTAATCATAGACCTTAATGAATATCTAATCAATAAAATAAGCAATGCAACCTAATTTAAATTAAAAATTGTTTATTGAAATTAAAAATTTATATTTCATTACTATGAATAATTTTGTACAGTAGTTTAATCAACAAATAAATTCTTCAAGCAAAACTTGAAACAAATGTACTTCTTTAATTTCTTGCAACTGCCAGTAGCATTATAAATGCATCTTTTAATTAAGAATGATAAAGATTCGGTTATGAATATTTAAATTTATTTAATCAAATTTTCTCATCTAAATTTAATGCATTTTGCAAAGCAATTCTTCTTTAAATATGTATTAAATACATGTTTGAAGATGTTATTATTTTTTTTTAAATTTGTGATGTTCACGAATCTCTACAATCTTATTATAGAATGATTCCATTAATATTTATTTATTGTTAAAAAAACTACGCCATATTACGATTACATTTTATTTTCAATGGTGAATTCTTCCCATTTACTAGCATTCGGCATCAAGTATTGGGGAAAAATGGAATAAATTAATTTAAATTTCATATTCTATAACCAAAAATTTCTATTCTATTTTTGAAAGTAATCCTTTTTAGGAAAATGGGGTAGTTTTTTATGTATTTATTATATAGTTTATATTTCTCATTTATTACGAATAAAGACATTTTCACAGATGAAGGCTGCGGTTTGAGCAGTATTCCAAAGTAGATTTTGCGTACTTTTCATCCGAGAACTTGATAAAATAGCAGCAAAAGTCTTAAAATACATTTCAGTTTAAAATGCTAACAAGACCCCTGTTCCCCCCCTCCAAATAATTCTCCAACTTTTTCTATTAGGACAACTATGACGATTTCCTAAATGGTCCTGCTTAGGCAGATAAAACAAAGCTTAAATTTTCCGGCTTATGGTTCTGTTTCATTTTTGGATATGTACAGAACATTTCTATCACGTACTATTATCTATTACTTATGGAAGTTTTTCTGCTTAGCTTTTTCTTTTTTTATTATGAACGATTCAGTAACTTCCATTTATGTTTTAAGTACAACAATCAAGTAATGAATAAAGCAATGAAATTCCGTGCTGAACATCATTTGGACTCGTATCGCTTCAGGAATTCAATCAATAACTTTCATTACTTTAGAGAAAATACAGTATCCGATGAAATATTAAACACATTCATTGAAACAATAAAATTAATTATGCTTAGAAATGGATTTTTAGATATGAACCGGATAATTATAATTTCAATAAGCTCTGCATTCTTGCATTCAATATAAATTTCCTAACCAAAAAGACATGAGAAAATGTCTTGTGATTGTGGCATTTACGCATGGGGGATTTACAAGGTTTATATAATTTTGAACTTAGTATTCCCTCTTAAAAACTTCTGAACCATTTTGGCGTGGTTTTAATAAAACCTGCAAATAGCGAAATGTAATTATTTGAAAAATGATTTATAATTAAATTGTGATTAAACTTTAAACGTATGTTTAAAATAAAAAAAATATAAGAAGAAATTTAATGCTATCTATTTTAAGAATACTTTGAAGTACTGACTATACAACTCTGTAGGCACCCTAAAATGCAAAATCTCAAAAGAAGCATCTGAATTGCGCGAAATTTTCAACCTGCACACAGCAAATAAATATGCTCACAATTAGCATTTCAAAGTAGACGTATATCATGAATGCTGTATATCCACAGTCAAATGTTATGCAATGGAGGAGGAGTTTTAAAATGCCAGTATAACAAATAAGAATGCGTATAGTAATATTACAATTACTAAAGAGGGTACCCCCTATCCGCCAAATGGAGAACTAACCAACAATATACAAATTATGCAAATGTTTATAATCATTGCTCAAATTGTAGAACTCTAATTTACGTGCATTATGTAGTTATATTTTTTTACAATACAGGAAAAAATAAATTTCAAGTACATTCATTTTAATTTGTACTTAACCCTGCATCACTCGCGTGAAGAAAACAATCTAAAGCTCTCGCGCAGGGTGTTTCATACCCAAGGGGTGTTTACATTGTGTTTTTACCGTAAAATTTGTATACAAAGGTTAAAAAGGAAGAAAAAAAGCAGGGAACAAAAACGTTTATGACATTTTACACACGTAAATTTAGTTTTTGTTTTCTTTTTATAAGGGCATTCAGTACATTGGTTATACACCCCTTTAATCACGTCGTCAGTGAGTTCGATGTTTTAACTGGATCTTAATTTTTTTTGTAATCTGTATCTTTTTAAAACTAAACATGTAGGAATAAACTTCTTTATTCTTTAAATTTAAAAATTTTAGAATTTCTTTTTTATTTTCTCTTATTTTGTTCCAGCAATAGTTTTTTCCCCCAAAAGTTCATCAGAAAGTGGATAAGATGTGTACCAGTTATCTCTTTTGAAATTACGTTGTTCTCAAATATTTTTGTGTCTCTACATAAAAAACATATATTTTAAACAGTGTCTTCCTTTTCTAAATCTGGATCGATTTCAGTGGAGGAATCATACTTGTTGTTATACTCTTCATCATATTTGATTTTTTCTCATCATAACCGCGAAGAGAATTTCTTCATCTGAAAATACTGTTGTACAATATCTATCAAATACAGAATCTATTAAATTACTTAAATATCCCATTTCTACATCATAACTACAATAATACGCCATAGTATAAGGAAGATTTAAAATACATTCATGCATTCAGAACTGTAACGGTGATTCACGCGCAGGGTATTACTTACCCGAAGAGGTGATATTCAAAAACACATATTTATAATTCGCCTCCAAGCTAAGGCCCCCCTCAAAGAATATCACCTTAAAGTCAGCTGCTAGAGAAACTATCCATTTTTCAATAAATGTTTAGAAGGAGCATTGGAAAAAGTTAGACAGTGGGTATGACACCCTGCACGAGTAGTGCCAGGTTAATATCTGAAGGTTCAAAATCGTGTCAACTTTAAAGTCACAAATTACACTCCTGATTTTGCGACATGAAAGTAGAGTGGTGCAATCCCTAGGTTTGCATTAAAATTTTTATTTAACATTTTATATATCAATAACGAAGGGAAATACTTCTATTTTATGATGTATGTTCCTTATTTTAATAAACACATTTAAAAATACGCGTGATATTAATTATTTAATACAATTTTAGTTATTTTTATTTTGGTTGGGGAAATAGTTACATTTTATGCTGTTTATTTTTATGTTAATAAATATCTTCAAACGATGCGAAACTAATATATGATAAAACTGTAAATCTATGTCATTTACCTCTATTCTCTAACTTTGCCTGAATTATCGTGATAATCGAATTGTTCAAGAAATGCCGTACTCTATGTCACGTAAATCATATGGATAGATTGGTTTGGCACATTACAGCTAAGAGGTTGCTGACCTCTATTGTAGAATAATTTTCTTTTGATAATCATCATCGTTGCACTAAGTGATAGGGCTTCATTAAATGAATTATATGTTACAATATTACCAGGTAATATTGTTAAAATAGAAGTATTAATTTTTTTCACATCGTCATTTTGAGCAGCCATTATTGCTCTAGGACTCATTTATTCCATTATTATATCACCGATACAATTCTACCACAACAACTTCATACAAAAATTCACGTGGAGTTTCTAATTGTTTTATTTCGTTGTTTCCAATAATTTGTAATCATGATATTGAACAAGACTTACTACATTTTTATTATTGTGTTCGTATGCGAGAGATAATAAGTAAATTTATTTCAGGATTAGGAAAAGCTGTTTTACATATGGCGTGGAAAAAGTTAAGTAAGCTATTATAATTAAAAATTCTATCAAATTTATAGTTAATTTAAATGCTATCTCTTTACTCGTAATATTTTTAACTGCAAAAGTCTCCCAAAATACAATTTATTTTATTATTTATTTATTCATAAATGTAAAATTATGTGGTGCAGCGTTTTGTTATTATTTAATTGAATATCCGTAATATGATCTGGAAAATTTTCATTATCTCTTATTACATGAAAGTCATGAATGTTGCGGAACATGGTTTCCAATTGTATAATCTATAATAAGCCCAGTTTTTTTTATCCATTGAAAGTATAAAGTATTTGTTTTGTACATATTTTTTTTCCAATCCATAAATTAAGTATAACATTCTATTTTTAATGAGCTATCTCTCCACCTTTTTTTTCTTTTTCCTACTAGTAGAAATTTCATCAATTGTGTCCTTTTTTTTTAAAAAAATCATATTACATTATCTAGAACAGAAAATTGTTATATATAATTTTGATTGCTAGTTACAACGAATTTTAATAGTCTAATTCACATTCTTATCTCTTCTCATTCTTGTCTCTGGGACGTCGCGTGATACTTAACCTTTTTTATTTATCTGCTGAATGAGAAATAAAATGTAGCTGCAGATTTCGTTTTTAAAAAAGTGCCTCGTTATCGAATTTTGATGTAAGCTCACGCAATACTGCATTCTCCATTGGGTCTAATAAACAGCGTGGCTAAAATTAGGAAATTATGTTTGTTCTTGAAACTTCCAGACAGGAGTATATAAGCAGAGATCCTTTGGAGTGTGTGAAGAAGATAATACTTTGTCCATTTAGAGCTGTGGCTAGGAGTCTTCTTGTTGCTTTCGTATATAACTGTGAACTCTAATTTGCTTAATAAGTCGTTGTGATTCACTCTAAATAAATTAATATTTGTCACCAAGATATAATCATAATGTTTAAAGAAGAAAATATCTCAAAGGAGAATTTAAACAATGCTCAACTGTTTTGAAGTGAAACGTGCGTCATCTTTCAGCTTACATGTAAGTATATATTTGTTTACATAATCTGTCGTCAACAATTGTCGAAAATAAACTTATATTAATAATTAATCGGCCAAGAAATAAATAACTCAAAGCAGAATTTCAATAAACCTAAACCTTTTTCGAAATAAAACGTATACATATATATTAAGAAAAAAATTAATCATATGCTAAATTGATGTAAACCGAACCTAATGCTTAAGCAACATGTAGAATAAGCACATGACAGCTTAATTCATAGTAAGAAGGGTCACAGTAAAAATATTCAGTAAGATTCAGAATTAGGATTGTAGATTTAAACGTTGTCCTACAGTGGCAATCTATTTTTGAATATTTTGTTCTTAATTTCTTATGACAAAGAACAGTACATAGAGATTGGATTTTATTTTTAATGTACCTAAAGAAATGAAACAGCGAAACATTACAATTCAAAAACTGTAATTTGCATATTTTGATTTTCGTCATTAAAATAATAAGTTGTATATATGTGGGGTTTTCCATAGAGGGCGCTGACGACGCAGCCACCAGTGAGTTAACAAGAGGAGAGAGAAACAATTAAGGAACGATGATTCGACGCGCAGGTCGGAGATCCACTGCTGCTGAAATAGATTGAGCAACAGGGAACAGGCCATGAATGAAATGACGCGTAGGCCACTATCCACCTGACTTCCATTTTGCAGTTTTGCGCGACAACTGTACTGGGAATTCAAGAACTGAGAACTATTGTTGAGTAGCAAGAAGTATTTGTTTGAATATGATTCAATTCATGTCCTATGTTCTTTTATTAGTGTTTAGTTCTATGTCAAATGTCCTTCATTAAACGTTAGTTAGTTCCAAAAATACAGTGTTATCATTTAAATACCTAGAATACCTTGCCATAACCCTACATATATATATAAGGGGAGAGAGAGATAGAGTTAAAGATAGACAGATATTAAATCTCCAATGTCATCGTGTTGAAAGATGAATGATGAAATTCTGTGAATCTAATAAAATAGTATTGTGTTTCTTTTAAACACACATTCGCTTCTTTTCCTTTTTTTTTTTAAAATTAAGTTTAAGATAAAGAAAAAATCGAAGACAAGAAAATCTGGTTTGTATTGTTGCAAAGAAGAAATAATCAAAATGTCTGTGTATTTTTACGTAGTTCTTCAATGCGTAAAACTTTATCCCTACTTACATTTCATGATACTGCTCTAAGCCACATAAAACGATACTTTTTTAAAAATATTCGAAACATTTCACTTGAATACAAAGCAAAAAAAAAAAATGTTTTAAAAAATCTTATAATTATATTTCAAAATAATGTTCGACACCAGTTTGTTTCTTCTTAAAAAAGAACATAAGAAATTTAAAATGATTTCTAGGAATCGTAAAAGAAGAATTTTTTATCTTCCTCTCTGCTTCTAAAAATCAGTATCGTGAAGCTTTACTTTCAATGCAGTGTCGAATGTTATTCCTAGAATACATTTTATATCAGTAATCCTTGGCACGGATAGAAAGTCCATTTCAAAATACTGAAAAAATATAATTTTTTTCTTCTAATTTTCTTACTTTTGTTCTATTTAAGTTCCATGTTTGCTGAATTTTTCAAAACAGACAAAAAGCTTGTTTTTCAAAATAAATATTAAGAGAGTGAATTAGGCGTTTTTTGTATAGATTTTATGATATGGTCATCACGCTTTAAATATTGAAGTTAATAGGGATACATCACTAGATTTTTCACGTAAAATTTTAATACTTCTTAAGGGGTCTGAGGGGTGTTAACAATTTTTTTTTTCGAATTTTCGAAAAAAATATATCTTGTTCTTCATTTTTTTCTCAACATTTTGATACTAACCACGTGACAATACTCTAAAAACTTCGAAAGTTATTCAAAAAATTGCAAACAGCAATTTAGTCATAACAACTTTTAAATGGACACATGCGACGCCCATTTATTTTTAAATTTATGCATACCATTTATTTTTTTGTTTTTAATAAGCCTCATGAAATATTTTAAGCGCTTGAGTTGATCAGAAGGAAGCCTGCAACTCAACACATTCATTCTGCTGTGTTTTGATTCTCTTGTGTTTACTTTAGTACACGTTTTTTTAAAACGCTTATCTAAAGCGAAGATTTTTGTTATTTTATTCTGAAAAAATCGTTGGGCAATGCCCCAGGAAAAGATTTAGAGGAAATAAATATTTAATGGTAAGTGACTCACATGTTACAGATATGAAAGATACGAGGAAGTGTGTAGAAATGAAATGTACAAGTAAGTGTGCCGAAATGAAAAATGCTTCTAGTAAACAACTTTCAGGAATTCTGACTTCATTAAAGTCAAATCTTGTTAATGTAAGTGAAAACTTTAAAGAATATCGTATTTTTGATTTTATTTAAACCTTTAGCTCTATTTTGTCAGTATCATGCTGTTTAAAATGTCATAAACCATTAACAATTAATGAAAAATCCACTCGTGGTTTATGTTCGAATTTTGAAATACATTGTAAAAAATGTGGGAGTATTTGTACTTTTTCAAGCTGTGAAAACATTGGGAATAAAAATAATGCTCCAGAAATTAACAGAAGATCTATTTTAGCAATGGGATGCATAGGTCAAGGTTTAGAGTCATTAAAAACCTTTTGTTCTGTAATGAGTTTTCCTAATCCTGTTGAACAAAAATCATATGATGTTATTAATAATAAACTTTCACTTGTTATGAAGGAAGTCGCCGAAGAAAGCATAAACAGGGCAGCTGTCGAAGAAAATTCTTCGTTACCTGATAACATTTTAACAGTAAGTGGTGATGGGACCTGGAAGACGAGAGGACATTCATCGTTGATTGGAGTATGTACTCTAATGGGGCCGAAACAGGTAAGGTTTTAGATAGGGAAGTGTTGTCCTCATTTTGCAAATGAAGCGACAGTTATAAAGGGGTAAAGTTTGGTATCAAGTACAATAAATTGCAAATAACGCATAAGATTTCATGTAGAAAAAATTATTCTGGCTCTGCTGATAAGATGGAGGTTGACGGGATGTTGAGGATTTTTAATCGATCAGAAAAGCTTCACAACCTGAAATATTCGAACTACATAGGAGATGACGACACAAAAACATTCAATGCCCTTTCTGAAAACAATCCATACGACTATGACCATCTTATTCAGAAAATAGAATGTGTAGGCCATGTGCAAAAGAGAATGGGTACAAGACTTAGGAAGCTTAAATTAGTATATGGTAAGAAGAAATTATCTGATGGTAAAACTATAGGCGGTAAAGGTAGGTTAACTGATAGTTTAATTGATAAGCTTGCGCATTACTATGGTAATGCTATTCGATGCAATTCTACTAGTGTAAAGGAAATGCGGAAAGCCATTTGGGCTGTTTGGGGTCATTCTTGCAGCACCGATGATGAACCGATGCACTGATTTTGTCCTACAAATCCAAATACATAGTGTAAGTATAATGCCGCAATTAATAATAATTTACAAAATTATAAACACAAACCCTCAGTTGCGAAAGCTGTTCGAGATGTAATTAATCCTGTATTTGCAGACTTATCTCATCTGGCACTCCTGAAGAAATGCTTAGGAGGTAAGACACAGAATCCTAATGAAAGTTTAAATTCATTAATCTGGAAGTTTTGTCCGAAGACGATTGATTCTAGCCTTCAGATTGCAGAGATTGCTGCAAATCTAGCAACCAGCATTTTTAATGATGGAAATCAAATACTTATTACTATTTTAGAGAAATTTGGCTTAAAAATTAACAAAAATGTTTGTGTGTCCCTGGCTGAACGTGACAATCGTCGAATCTTTACGTCAAGAAAGAGGAGCTCAACGTCATCGTTTGAAGCTCACAGAGATAAAAAAAATTAAAAAGAGTACAGAAATTGAGCTGTTTGAGCAACAGGAAGGCATATCGTATGATCCTGGAGCATTTTAGCATGTAAGTGTTAAAATTTATTTTCTCAAATTCAATTTAAAACTTTAAAGCCTTTTTTCTCAGTTTGTGTTTTTTTCACTTACGCGCATTGCGTTTCAAAAACTATCATACTTTGCTGCATAAAACTTTACAGAATTATAAACTCTATCATAATCTTTAAATTCTAGCTATTTATAGTATTACATATTTGTAATTTTTGAAAAAATTTCAAAAAAAATAAATTTTTTGGAAATTTTTTTAAAAATTTACTTTTTTATTTTTTAAAAATATTATTTTTTATTCTTTTTATATCTAATCGCTACCATCTAATAAGGATATATTTGACTTTATAAATCAACTTATTGCTAGTAATTAGAATTATTATTTCAGAAAATATCATGCGCGTCGTTAAACTTACTATTTGTTTCTTACAAAAATTTTTCTTATATTTATGTGCTTATTATTTTTAAAATTATTAATATATTTTAGACATTTTATACTTTTTTGAAACTTTATTCCTTTATAAAAAATGTGTAAAAGAATCAAATTATTTCATTTTAACCTCAAAGAATTATTTCTAGTTGAAAATTGTTCATATTTTGTGCTCTCGAAACATTTTTAACACCCCTGAGACCCCTTTGCATTTTACTGAAAATTTAATACAATATAATAAGTTATACTTTGACACCATTTTCATGATATTGACATTAAAGCTCTACTTTTGCATTATTTTCTTCAAAAATATAATAAACATATGTTTTGTGTTAAAACATTTATGTAAACATGAAAATATCCTACTTGTATGTATGCGATTCTTACGAAGCAAAATCACCAAGATAAAAAAAACTAAATTTTGATTTATAGGATAAATTTACTTTAAGCCCCATTTTGTATTTTCTGATTATATATATGTATATATATATATATATATATATATATATGTGTGTGTGTGTTGTTGTTGTTGTGTGTGTATGTGTGTATTTATATATATACATAGATATATAGATACATGCACACATATATATGCATATATAGTTGGTGTAATACTAGCCTCCCAAAGTACAACGCCATGACAGATGTATAAAAACTATGTGAAACTCGCGTGTACACTGCATTGGTACATGCAAATGATATCACTTGCACTGCCACCCATAAGACGAGCTGTAGCATCATCAATTTTGAGGCATAATGGGAGAACAGTTAAACCGTTATGAAGTACTGGAATCCTTTTTTCATAAGGTTGTTGTTCCGAAGCCGTTTCAGTATATCTTGAAACAGAGCATTAGTGCTATTATATCATGTTTTTGAGTTAAATTGAGACGAACTGTTGCCTACAGCTGCCTTTCCCAAAATGTGGGGCGGGCTTCTCTTGAGGGGCGCATATTGAAAATACACATTTACACTAATGCAATACACTCATAAATGTATCATTATCCATTAATGTATTTTGTAATTAATTTAACAATACTAAGTGTAGAACAACATTAATAATTACCAATAGCCATGGCTTGTCATATGTAAAATTATTTACAAAAATTAACACTTAGCTTTATAATTAAGCTTAAAAATTAATCCCTTAACTTCTGATTAAAAGTTACATGATTCACACTCTCCAGTGCCACCGTTTTTCACGTAGGCACGCGTATGTGATGTCTTGAGGAGTGGGGGAAAAAAAAGAATACATAAGAATATCCACTTAAATAAGCAAATTCTTCGTAAACATTGTCTAGGTCCATTTCCCCCCTTGCATTTCGAAGCCTTCGGAATAATTTGATGGACGCAGTGCACAGAAAAGATCGTACTTTGGAAAGACGTATATATATATATACGTTCCGGGAAATAAACGCTTTGGTTGAGTGAGACGTCTATATACGCTGATGGCACATACGAGGATAAAGTCGCATTGTAGCTTTAGCGTCAAAGTATAGTATTACTGAGTTCAATACATTGTTATTGTATGGAAGGGGGGGGGAATTTATGATTGAAAATTAGGCGGCAAATATTGAAAATTTGAGAAGCACTGGCCTACAGACAATGCAGGTTATCCTTTCAGGAATTCATTTGTCAGAAGACAGAGGATTGGTTTAAGAATAATCAAACAAAAGTGATTATGCTCTGCAATGCATGGATACTGAATGGAACTTATTCATCGACGTTGACGGTTGCAGCTTTGTGATGTTTGGTACATTATGCTTAGTGCACTGATCGATTGTCCTGCAAAATGAGGTACCGTATACGATAGTTTGCGCAATAATCGGTGTTCGTAAACACTATTTCATGTTCGCCGCAAAGTTGAATGTCTTGAAGGCATCCATTCTCCAACATTTTTTGTTTAATAATCACGGCCGTTCACGTCTTCAATGGGGCATTGAATGGTGGACGTTGACAATGGAACACCATGATATTATCCACATTGAGGAGAGTTTGCTTAACTGTTGGTTTATATATCGTTATACTAGGGATTAATGGCATGGGGTGGCATTGGATTTTACTCTCGTGTTCCCCCATGTATGTGTCCATGGTACAATGGACAACTAATGGTACTTTTTCTGAAAGGTTGGAACTTGCCCCCCCCCATATATTCAAATTCTGCCTGTGACTACATTTCAATTGGACTAAACACTACCCCGATAGGCATGAAATGCTTAAGACTTCTTCATTAGACACCAGATAGGATTTTTGCCTTGGACAATCTTGTCTTCCAATCTGTCTCCTATTGGACACGTCTGTTCTGGATAAAAGAACGATGAACTCGACATACGCATCCCATTGTATACAAAAACAACCATAATATTGAGGTAGTATTGTTTATCATATCCCCTACAACTCCTAAACTTATTCCATTTAATTTTTTCGCGTATGGAAATTGTCATCATCATCCGTAGCAGCAAAGCCTAAACCTGATTTCATTGATTTTTTCAAATCGAAATATTTGTGTAACTTGTATTTTGAATTTTTTTTCTCATTTACATTTGTACTATTTAATTCAAATATATTTTGTTTTGATATTTCTTTTTCTATTTGGAGCAATCAGTATATTTATAATAACAAAGTGTGATCGATTTTTGTGGAAATAGGTTATTTATTCTAAATTTCAATTCTTTTCAATTTTCGTCAATCAATCTTTTTCAGTTTTTCAAATTTTAATTTGTAAATTTTTATCAAAATTCTGAATTTTTTTGTTATGGGTGACATTTTTAAGAATGAAAGATAAGTTTACTTATCTTTGTAATTTATTTAAATAAAATATGTGTTTAAGAAATTTATTACATATTATTACTATAAAAAGTAGTTCATGAGTTTTGCAGGCATTCAGAAACATTGAATTGTTAGTTAAATTTAACACTTGCAAAGAAAATGCATTATATTTACATCATTTTCAAAGATTAACTGCCAAATTTGACATAGTATTGAGTTATGACGCTCCTTTTCTTTAAAAGGTAAATCTTTTTTATTTTATTTTTTTCATTAACAAAGCATTTTTAAATTACACAAATAATATTGCCGTCAGACCCCATAGTTTGGAATCTCAGTCTTGTGGTGAGTATGATATTTGAGCACTCGATATGCTACTCCCCAAGCTTCCACACCTCGCCTATGGAGGAATTTTGATCATCAGCAGATTTAAGGGCATTAGATCATCTCTGCAGTGAGTCATCAGAGTCACCAGGACTTAAATTTGTGATTAGGCAAGTTTTACCTTCATTTCGCTACCATGTCTATTCATCTAACACAATCACATGGAATTATGTAAATATACTGGTTAAAATTATTAGAAAAATGTAAATTAAAAAATATTTGTCAAAATATTTTTTAAAGAGGATTCTGAAATTGGAGCCATTGCTCAATTCGTGAATGAAAGTCTTGTGATTAATGGCTACAGAATCTTATACTTACTTTTACGAAGACTGCAATATAATAAGAGCTGTTTTATGGTGTTTTCATTAATTTATGATAAAAATAAAGGAAGTTTGAATTGTTTCTTAGTTTATTCCATTGTTAAAATATATGTACTAAAAATACTACAACTTACAATAAGTTTTTCAGTTTAATAAGATTTTAGTGCAGAAGAATAATCATTTACTGGAATAAATATATATTTTATGGCAGAGTTCTTTTCAAAATCAGATTTAAATGTATAATTTTTCCGGGTTTAAATAATTAACAGTTCACGTTAGTTAAAAACTTTTGGCTCATTGCGGGATAATTAAAATGTTACCCCAGGAATAAGATATCAGAAAACGATGAAAATTGCCTGGTACACGTAATTATCAGAGTTCTGTAAATGATCCGGATCTATCTAGCATTTGATGTGTACGGTATAAATAAAATAAGATGAAAAATTATGAAAAAAGGTAGTTTTTTTGTATTAACGAGAAAATCATTAGAGCTTTAAATCGTTACAGAAGTAATGTCTCAATTAGTATATGCATTCTTATTTCATTTAATACGTAATGTCATTTCAAGTCTTTTATCCCTTAAATTGTGCTTTAAATAATTAGTTATAACCAAAAACTTTTTGAAATTTTAATTGTAATAATAATCTTTGAAGATCATCAGATTTTCCATATTATTTAATGAATAATTCTCATATATTTGGATCCCAGTGAGCATTTGAGATGTTAAGAATAGAAATCTTTATTTCTGTATAATTAAAACTAATTTATTCGTATATTTGGCATTTGGTGCTTTAGCATAATCGTATTTTTTTCTGTAAGGTATCTTATAATCAAGGATAGACAAGAATACAAGGATCAAGTAAAAACATTAGAATAATCAGGATGTAGAATAAACTAGTAATATTTATTAAGATTATTGAAAATCAAACAAAATGCAAAAAAAAAAAAAATTAAAGTTAGTACATTTGTTTCCTAATCATGAGGATTTTTTTTTTAAATGAGAGATCGATGAAATATTTTGCTTGGAGAATAGTATTTAATATATATTGAGTGGCATATAGAATTTCGTGAAATAGTTTGAATGTTATATATAAGTCAAGAATTTAAATCCAATATTACACAGTAAATGGACGTAATGGAACTCTTATGATGAAAAACTGTGTGAAGAAATACTGCGTTACATGGTAAGGCAAAAAAAATTCAAAAATTTCTTTAAGAGTGTGGTGAACAAAAAAAGCTTTTTCACACTAATAAAATTAAGTTTGAATGATGCAATAATAACATAGATATTTGTAAGAATAAATAAAGAATATATATTTTACTTAAGAGTCATAATAGTACAGTAAATACATTTTCAAAAGCAAATGCTTCGAATTTAATAATTAAAAAATAAATATGATTTTTGATAATAAATAACTTTAATCATAGCTACTTTGAATATCATTCAGTTTAATTAATATTGCCTGAGTAATGTGTGGACTGAAACACATATTATGTTATTTGAGAGTGCCTTAAGTTAACTGTACGAAATAAATATTCCCTTATGCATTTTCAACAAACCACAAAAAATATTTACAGATAACTTACTATCAGGAATACTAAGCTTGTTAATAACACTAATCTTAATTAATTTTGTTAAATATATTGTAAACACAATATGTAACAATGATTATAATGGGAAAAAAATAAGAATATATATATATATATATATAAATACATAATTTTTTTTTACAATGGATACTGCAATTTTTTATTTTAAATATTGTTACTTAATTGTAAGGAAAATTTTTAAGTACAGTGCTATTTCTTTTGAAGAAAACGCATCAATATTTCTTTAAATACATTCCAGAATAGATTTAAAATAAAGTACAAATATTTATGAAAGATATGCATTTTAATAACAAATAGTTCATTCCAAAACTAATAAAATATTAAGTATATTATGAATAAAAAATTTGTTTAATTCAAATTTACCACGTTTATTCTAAGGTAAACGAAAGATACAATGAAAAAAGGGCTTTTCGTGAGGAGAAACTGTAATATGTTCAATTTTATTTGTGTATAAAGTTTTAATAAAAGTACAGAGAGAGAGAGAGAGGGGTTAATTTTTTTTTTTAGTTTGTACAAAACGCAAGAATATATTTTGTAAATATGATTAAATAAAATATTTTCGCATGCAGTAAAATAATTTAACAGAAATGCTTTTATCTTCTTTAGCAACTCAAAGGTGGACGGAGAGAGAAATGTAAAAGAGTAAAATAATTTTAATTAAGTTTTTGAACTTAAATGTGTTGCGAATATAGGGACGTTTCTGGAATTCCTTTGACTGTTTCGTATTATTTAGACAAAAAAAAACTGAAATAAACTTCAGTTTATACGTTGAATTTAATATTTATGACGCTTTACTTTGCAACTAGATGATTGTGAGTATAATATTCGCGTTCCATGGTAATATAAACTTATTAAAAAATTCCATTGTAGCTCAGGAATATAATTTGAAACAATAAAAGGTTTTCTATTTAATTTCATTCAACTTTCACCCAACACATATTGAAATATTTTAATACCACTTAAACGAATGTTTATTTATTATCCTTATTATTGGAGATGAAGTTTTAAATCTTTTCCAGGGAGTCGTAAAATGTTTTATGATATGGCTATCATAAAAATTAACAGACAATAAAATGAATTTTACTGCTTTATGCTAATGCATTAACTTTCCATTCCTGCTTATGTGTATATTATTCATAAAAATGCTGATTTAAGCATTAATACTATTTCATTATTAATTAAATAGGAAACAATTTGAAGGGATTTGCGAACGAAAAGAAAATAAAGCCTTTGAAATGAATTATTTAATAAGTAGAAAAAAATAAAAGTGATATATATAGTTTGACAAAATATTAAAGTACATATTTTATTAAATTCTCGTACTTACTTCTCAAATTGTTTTATAAATTCTAAAGCTTTTCAAATGTTTTAAACTTTATACATATATACCGGCTGAATTTTAATGCTCAAATAAATATAAACAATTACTAGCGTGCGGTATTATATTCCGTTTATATTATTTTAGCCTTAAAAAAACAAAAAAAAATTTCCTTAAAAACATTTACCCATAAGTTTTTAAAAATTATGAAAGGGATTGCGCGAAATTGTAGCTTATAACAAATAAGAGAATGATGTATCAACTTCAAACGAACTAGTTTATTTTCTATCACTCATTTATTGAAATGATGTTGCTGTTCGATTCAGAATTGAACTTATAAACAGATTTGCAGTAAAATTATATTAATTTATCTATGATTAAGTTTACAGGCCCCTTGCGATACACATCTTACACAAAATTCCCTTCCAAGAATTTCTGTCTCTAGAAGTAATAACCATTGCAATACAGTTGGTAGCAATTAGAACACATCATGGACGACAGCATGGATACATTATTAGAGGATGTTTCAAATCTGTGCCAAAGTTTACTTACTTATACCAATCGAGTCATATATTCTGAAGCTGATAAACAGCACCATTGAGGCTCAGATTGGAGGACACCACGATAGAAGCTGAGAAAGCCAGCTGAAAATGTTTTTCCTTTTCAGTATTTTCACTCAAGGGTACTGCAACATGATTCTATATGTGGAAATGAGATTCATCTTAAAAGACGAATTTCAAATTGAAGCTACCTATTGGTCGGGGGTGTGAGAGGGATCGAGTAAGAAACAGACAGGCTATAAAGTTAACTACTTTTATTCATCCCTTACCACTTATGAGAATGCACTCTGATAACTAAACAAGATTATCAATAAAACTTATTCATCCCATTAAATATATAGAAACACTTATCTTAATTATTTTCTTGAATGATCCTGCTTCCAACTTCCAACTATTTAAGTCATCAGCCGTAAAGTTGACGTCTTCCACTTTTCTATATATAAAACCTTTCCTTTAGATTTAATATTACGAAGTGCGACCATTGGTCACGCACACTGCTGCCCTCTTAGAAAAAACTCTCAGCCATTCCCTCGTCTACTCAATGATTGTCACTCAAATAGAAGTTTTTCATTTGCATAAAATGAAGTCCACTCAACGGAAAGCGGTTGGTTTTCAAACTCAAATCACAGTTAGAAAGAATGTTTTACTCAAGCTGATGAGTAGAAGCTTAAATGGAACTCGTTGCAAATTGACTTTTGTGTTACTAATCAGCGTTCAAAGCATCATCAGTGAATAAATCCCCTGTCTCAATTGATAAGGTAGAAATTCCAGCAATGGTTGACATGCTATAAATCTTTGATGCAAACATTGACGCATTGACAGTATAAAGTTTTGTCGGCTGATAGTTCTTAACTCAGTTACTTCACATGGCTGAAGAGATCTCTCAGACATTTGCCATCTTTTTTGGTATTGGAACGTTGACGTTAGCGCTTAGGACGTGAGCAGAAATATAACAGGACAATTTTATCAGGTTGCATTAAAATTCCGTTACCTGCTATTACTAGTGTCCCCGTTCTAATCGAGACATAACAAAACAATCAGGTATGATTTTGTTTCTAATTTGTGAGAAAATATATATTGATTCCAAGTGTGAATTTATCATTCCAGAAGTATTTTGTCTTTTGTCTTAAGCCTTTTTTTGTTGAAAATTTTAACTGTTAAAGTTACATTTTGCTTATTAAATGTATGCAATCTATGCATAAAATACCATATCGGCAAACAACCAAACCATTTGATACAGTACAATTTGAAAGCTTTTGATTCCAGAAGAGACAAAATTAAAACTATAGAGTATTAATTGATTCTATTTGATAAAAAATTCGGAATTAAATTGTTAAGCAGTAAATTGTTACATCAATTAACTTTCGTAATATCAGCTGACTTAAATTGATCTCAATAACCAATTATGGCCAGACATTAAATTAAATTTTTACATGAAGCTTAGAAAATATGTTACAATAAAATCAACAGTACATCCTCAAACGTTAATACTTAGAAAATAATTAAAATGCCAAAGTATTTTGTTCCTGTAAAATAATCAATTTCTTGAATGTAAGCCATTTCTAACTGTAATAGTTTTTCATAATATAGAAAAAACATGAAAAATGTTAAAACATGATATAAATTTTATTAAAATATATATTTTTATTTTTAGCAAGCTAATTTAATATCGTACAGATCGGGTTTCTACGAAAAATAGAGCTGCCAATGGAGATCATAGAGCAGGTGTAAGGGCAAAACGCAGAACAACAGCAAGTGCCAGCAAACAGAATGTATCCTGTAATTCGTCCTGTTTGTGGTGCTATCTATAAGGATGAAAATCAAGAACAAGAATGGGTGTTTTGTTGAAGCTTTGTCGATTCAAAAATTGACTTCTTCTATTAATATGAATGTAGCGTATGATACAGGGTCAGTCTTCTTTAAATGTTGTTTTCCTTTCAGTTTGTAATAATTTGCGGGAGTTTAATGGTTTATCTGAATTTCACCATTTAATTATTTTTAATTTATAAATAAAAATTTTGACTTTTTTGTGAAGCAATTTGTTCACTAAAAAGGTTTAAATTCACTTCTTAGCATTTGTCAAACATGTAATTTGTGTAAAAATGCATTTATGGTTGGAAAAGACAAAATGTAGAGATGGCAGTTTCTCTCAGCTTTTTTTTATTATAATGCATCCTGCAAAAATTTCCGGCCATTTTACCAATATTACCTAAAGCTTTAGTCAAATATGAGCAATTGCGTAATTTGCTTTGGAGCTTCTTTATACACACTGCAACAATCATAGGAGGTTTCTTCATATACGATTAGAGAAAGACTATTCTAAAGCTTAAAATACCTGAAATTTGGAAAAAATGTTAAATATTTAGTATAGTATGTTTTCAATTAGAGTTCGGGTGCCCAAATTTTACACTTTTACCCTATTATTGCATTCATTAAAGATATGTGTTATGTGAAATTTCAAATCATAAACAAATAATTGAGGCAGTCAAAATAACTTGTTGTTTTCAGAAAGAGATAAATAAATGAAATTAACGTGATACCATTGCAATCAACAAATAACACAATTCACAAGCAACGTGCTCTCATTAACTAAACTGAATATGAATATCATTTTGAGAAATAGCATTATCTTAACATTTTGTTTAAACTATGTTGTAGCTTAGAAATTGTAGCAAGTTCATTCAAATTACAATATCTATGGTATTCAGAATGACATTAATTTAAATTCGAATTATCTGTGATTTTTTGTGTCATCTAGTATTAGTCATATTTTTAGACATATAATTAATAGCAAATAAATCTGATTCTGAAGATTATCAATTAAAAATGAAGCGCGCAATCTTATATGTATATTAAATTTTTGTAGTTGCTATTGCAAAACTATTTTTTCTCTAGCCATTAAAAAAAAAAATCAAAAAATGTAATTATGTACCTGTTTTTGTTTTAAAAAAGTAAATAGCTGTGTACTTAAAAGTATTTTTAAGATACATAAATGAATAATCAATACTGCTTTTAATTATTAAAAAAATGAATTTAGTTTAAATTGAGTATTAATTTTTTCAATTCACTCAACAGTAGATTTTTAACAGAAAATAAGCATAGACAACTGTTAGGAAGAATATTTTGTATAAGAAGTAACTCAAAAAATGTAGAATGTATACCAATTTAATGACTCTTAAATTGCAAATTTTTCAATTTTTTGAAAAGAATATATGTTAAAGCCTCAACATTCCTGAGCATTTTGATACCAAAATGCTGTTGATACTGTAAAAAGTTCCGCAGTTATTGAGAAATAACTAGAGAAATTTAAACAAAATCCCTATCTCTTTCGTATCTTTAACTTCATTTTTCTCACAACAACAAATTTTAGCTTGCGCGCAGAAATTCTCAGAAACTATTTATGAGATCGATTTGAAATTCCATACACGTGTTCAAAATATAGCTCTTCATAACTTATACTTCAATTTTCAAAAAAAATTTAATAAATTTTTTTTATTTGAATTTTAATTATTTTTTTCTTAAAATTTTAAAATTTTTGTTGTAATTGTATTTAAAAAATATATTTTTTTCTCTAAATTTTTTAAAAGTTTGTATAATTTTGAAAGTGAACATTTTTATACCAAATAAAGTTAATTTTGTAAATTTTTATCAATTTTGTACTTCAGAATCTTGCGCGCTGTAAAATACTAATTTTCAAATTTTTGAAAAATTGTCCAATTTTTATTTCCTTATAAATTTTGAAAATGTTTTTCAAATTCTCCGGAAATTTGAGAACGAATGTAAATATATGTGATTATCATGTGATAAAAATTTCAAATGATTGTTTTGCTTTATTGCTAAGTTACATTGGTTTCAAGAAGGATATTTTTTTCGAGTGCACAGGTTAAGAGTGCACATTTTAAGTGCACATTTTTTTCGAGTTAAGGTCCTGAGACCCCTTAAAATAAACAAACTGACTTTTACCGATTATATTTGTTAACATATAATAAATATCCATTCAAAATATGCAATGAATCTAAATTCATTTATATCAACGAAACTACTCAAAAAGCAGTATAAACTTTGAAAAGATTTTTACAAAAAAATACGATATTGAAGTGATACGATACAAAAATTCTGAAAAAAACTTAAAAATATGTACAAATAATATTCAAAATATATGCACATATTTCGGTAAAGATCTGCATAAACATTGCATCTGCTTTCCTCATTTTCACAGAATTCTCTTAGGACTGAATGGGATTCATCCTTTTTTATAACCTATCGAGATTTCTTTCCATCGAATAAGAAAGAAAAACTCAGATGGCATTTCCTCTTCTTTTCCCACTGTACTCGAAGGCTTTCACATACAAAAAATATTTTATATTGGATAAATTCTTTGCCCTTTTGGCACTTTTTAGGAATGAGAAAAATGTTCTATTTTTCGAAGATGGGTAGCTCGTTTATTGCTCTACACAACAATTCATCATAGAAAGAAAATCAGATTAAGATGCTTAATCCTTGTAGATTTATTTACTTTTCGGAAGTTGACTTAGAATCAACAAGTTTCCACATTGAAATAATGCCTATTTGAATCAAAACATGTAATATATCAATATTATTTTAACTTAATGAATGTAATGGTTTAATTATTTTAATTTCTTTCGTAATTTTTCATGATTTAAATAAATCAAAATGGTTGTAGACTTTTTCAATTGTTTATAGTACAAATAAGCTTTATAGACTTTATTCTTTTTTTATGACCTTTTATTCTATTTTTTTATTATTTTTATTGTCATTTTTTATTTTGAATTAGAATGAAACGACTCATATATATAACAAGTTTTTTTATTACTTTAAATTTAATCAAAAATATTCATCTTTAATAAAAATTCTGGAGATTTAAAAAATATTTATTTTACATTTCCTTTAATCATTTGTGTTTCAATTCCCTTTACATTTAGATTTTCAACCAAAAAATAATCGTATGTCATCTTTTTAGGCCTAAGGAAGAACACAGATAAATTTTGATACGAACTGCATGTACTATGACAAGCAAGCAAAACTTATTTATGAAACATTTGTTTTTTAATTATATTAACTCTAACATACAGTTCAAAATAAATACATCACATAAATTATAATAAAAATAAGACTAATTAGTTTACATAAGCCATAAAGTTTTATAGAAAAAAAATAGCAGAAAATTTATATATAGTCTTCTATAAAAATATAGGATGTTTAATTTATTTTTAAAAACGAATTATTTTAACTAAGCTAGTCATAAACATGATGATAAATAATTTACATCTGAGGTAATAAATAATAAGAAGTTGTTGAAAACTTTTTTTTTATAATGAAACGAAAATATTTATCTAATGTTACCAAATCTATGAAATTTAATACTGTGCTTGGGAATAAAAATCCATGACATAAACGAAGAAGTTATTGTAAAGCTTATAATTTATAAAGAAAAAGAAATCTTATAGCAGTTATTTAAATTAATACTTCAAATTGTAATCATATACTGAAATCACTCATAGGTTTTCTAATTCATGTTTTACTTCAGTACACCAGTAAATTGAAAATATTAAAAAAAAACGTTGAAATGTTAACAAAAAATTTACTTGTCATTAAATATAACAATGTATTATCTTGTTAATTATTAATATATTTAAAAACATTTAAAGTTATATATTAAAAAAAAATATTAGTCAGATTTTCAGCAAAATATATATATCCGGTTATGAATTATAATTTTTTTTTTTTTAATTTTACTGCTAAAAACGTCCAACTACATTTAGAAAACTCTAAAATAGCAAAAACGTAATAAAGAAAAAACACTACTGCATAGTGAATTGTTGAAGTATTACATACATGTTTAAAGATATTTTTATTGCAACTGTTTATGTGTTTCTCAGAGTAGGTTTCTTAAATATTTGAAACAATTCAAGCATATTCATAACTTAAATATGAGAGTAGAAAACGTTTATAAGTTATTCTAGCAATTTAAACAGTCTCTGAAATACTTATCATATTTCTTTACTCTCCTAATAAGCTTTGATGGAAACTTCCGTATTGCTATAGTTAGAGCTTATATAATTATATATATATATATATATATATAGCTGACATATAATTATAGTTTCATTTTCTAATTGCTTCGGATGTATGATGTATTTCTAATAAAGGTCGTGTTCTGAAAGCATTTGCAGAACATGAAAAGTACTGTTTTTAATCGTGGAATATGTGTCTTATACTTAAACTGTCTTCATGTGTAGTTAGAAAAGCCTTTGCTATGGTAAAATACATTTAGAAGTTTCTTAATGATCTATAAATCTATGTATGTAATTTTATTTTCCCCACTGAGTGGAAAAACACAAAGCCCTAGATTATATATATATTATAATATAATATATATATGTATATATATATAATACACACATATATATATATATATATATATATATATATATATATGCATATAACGAAAAAAATGACGCACCAAGAATGAGTTGTCCGATAGAGACAAAAATTGGTGGGTAGAAATATTATGAGCAGAATAGAAATTGATATAAATTTCAGAATAATTTAATGATTTATTTCAGAGTTACATAGTTACAAAGTAATGAACTAAATAAGCCTAGACCCACCTCTAGCATGGATGCAAGCTGCCGCATGACGTGGCAAAGATTGAAAAACCTCCTTAATGTTTTCCTGCAGTATTTGTTAGAAAATTTTCTCTAATTTTCGGGCCATGTTATCAACATTCCATGGTGGATGCAGTCGTCTTCCCATCATATCCCAGATATGATCGATTGCTGAGAGATCTGGCTGGGCAAGGAAGTGTTTGTAAAACTGTAAGACAGACCATAGCAACACGAGCGGTATGTGGTATGGCACAATCTTGCTGAGAAATAAGACTAGTGTACTGCAAAAAGCATGATTTCAAAATAGTTTATCAGAATATTCTCGACGTACTGATGAACAACTAAGTAAGCCTCTAATGACGACCAAAGTGTTCTGGCTATCAAAATAAATGACACCCTAGACAAAACTCCTGGTTGAGAGCATGTGGGGCGTGTAATAGTGAAAGCAGGATCGGCACACTTCCCAGGGCCTCTCCAGATACGTCTTCGATGATCGTAAGGACACAGTTGGAAGCGAGATTCATAGCTAAACACTATATGTCCTCAATCAGCATGATTACAACCTGATCGAGCCAAGCACCACTGTAATCTGTCTTGACAGTGTGCAGTCGTGAATGGTTAGCGACATAGCGGTCAGTACGAGCGTAAATATTGCTCTATCAGCAGTCTGTGAACGGTCATGATGGACAATCGCGTGCGAGCGCATGTCTGATGGTTGATAACGATAAATCAGGTGCTATGACAGCTGATCTCATAATCAATCTTTCCTCCCAATCTGCCATGGTCTTTGGTCGACCACCACCATCATGACGCTGAAATCAGTCACTGTCTTGCCAGTATTTTCTAATGACCTCATCACTTTGATCCATATGGCGAGCAATTCTCCAATCTGCCCAATCTACCTCTTTCAATCCAATGATACGACATCTTTCAAACTTTGCAAGCTGTTCGTAATGAGCTGGAATCCCGCAGTGAGGCATTTTTTCAGTCATTGAAAGTATCCTAAATCGCAATGCAACAGAAATTTTGACCATCAGATTGAGAATTAGCTTTTTATAGACACCTGCTTAGTGCGCAGATCCGATGCACTGTAAATCCCACTATTCATTCATTGGACACCAAATTTTAATCATTTACATGTTCGGTACAAATATTTTTGCATACGAAATTTAATTACAACCAAACAATTCCATTTTGTCGGGTGTTTTTTGTTATAGAGTGTATGTAAAGTTTTAGATGCATACTTAGTTAAAATTCGAGATAATATGTCAAGAATTTTAAAATTCTAGAATATCATGTAAATCCTTGATTGAGTGTATTTGCTTTAGAACGAAGTCAATAATACTAAAAATCAATTGATCAATAATTTTAGATCATTTTCTTCATGCTTCGACTCAAAACAAATACTGGCTACAACTGGGATTATATTTTTGAGTTAATTTAAATGCATTGAATCAAAATGTGGTAATTTAATCAAAATTGTTTGAAAGTTGTTTCAAAATACAAAACGCTCTACACGGAATTCTCATATATAAATTCTTTTTCAGCTATTCATCCTATATAGGGGTTAGTAATGATGTTTGTTGTGCCGTATGGTCTGGGTTTGAATGGATGTTTGCAAATGCACATTGGCTGTACGGCATGGAGGCACTCCAAATATTCTTCGAGCCGCATGTCCCCTTGAGAAATTGGTGGAAAGTTCCTGGCCAGCCCTAGAGTGTTCTTCGTCAAAATTGAAGTGAAACTGAGACAAATTGTACTGTAACCGGCAGGTTACTCAAAGCTGTGCCTAACGAAAGACGTAAAACCTGCTCCTTCATCCGATGAATTTAGTGGGCCTCGATCAAATGACATCAATCAGCACCAATGACTTCATTAGCAATAATAACATAATGTTATAAAAGGCAATGAGCAAAAATCTAAAGTTTATATACGATTATGAAAAAAAGTTAAGTCTCATTACAAATTTACTAAGTGAAAATTTTACAAAATTCAGGGGAATTTATTAGAATATATATTTAAAAATTAAAAGCAATTGATGTTGGCTAAATATACTTAGTTTATTTCCTTTGTTCACAATTTGAGTAATATATATATTTAAAATTGAAGGATATACTTATATAAGTCTTAGAAATCAAATTTTGCGTGTACAACTTTGTCAAAAATAAATTTTTCATGTGAAAAACCTTTAAAATTAAGATCCTTATTTAACTAAATCAATGCTTAATATATCTGACATTTAAAATTCTTCACTTTTGTAGTATGAATCTTCTTTGTTTTCTACCTCATTATTTTTTTCTGGCAGGGATCTTTTTCTTCCTTATGCAGATTTGTTAGTGACAAAGGTTGCTTTTTTACAATAGGGATGATTGCATTGTCAAAGTTACAGTACCACTTAAATGAGTAGAGACCTAGAATAATACCGATTCATTAAAAACTTCTATTACACCGGAGAAAGCATCATTAAATAATATTGCAGCTACGGAAACTCCTAGAAGTAAAATCTTAAGCAAATTTTCAACAACCATCATTCAAAAACTTTACCAGTTATCGTGGCTTGAAAATAGAGCATACTTTAAATTAATTTTAATTCGCTCTGCATTTGTATCAGGTAATATAATGAAAACTTCCGGTCGGTTTTGTAACACTTTCCGTTGCATTTTCATCTGTCTTGCTTTATAAAAATTTCTGAATTTTCACACTTCTATTAATCGTAAACATATACTTTAAATAGGGAAGCATAAGAACCTTTATTATATTAAATTGTCTTGATTAGTTCGTAAGTGGAATTAACTTTTATACGTAAAATATGAATGTTTTAATAAATACTTATCGCAGATTATAAAAACTCAATTTGAGGCAATAAAAGCATTGGGTTTAATTTTATTTCACTGTCATCTTAAATGCAATGAAATATTTTATAGTTCAAAAGGAATATCTAATTCATATTGTTACTAAGAGAAACTTTTAAAATGCACAAAAGGAAAGTCATAAAATGATTTTATATTGCATCATAAAAACCAGAGGAATTCTAAATGAATTTGATTATTATTCTGTTTGAATAACGAGATCATTCTTTTCAGAATCTTCTTGGTGCTTTTTGGTGACATTAAGAATTAAATATAAAAAGGCTATTTTGTGTGTAAAATTTTCAGATTTAATATTTTGAGACTTAATTCAAGGTTAACAAAAACTTATGCAAGTGCAATGAGGGAATTAAAACATCTAGAGTACAAATATCAAATAATATTAGAATGTTATGAATATTTATTCAATATAGCGACAATTTTCCTAAACGTACTATTGCTTAAAAAACTCGTAATATTCAAAATATTCATAAATATTTTTAAATGATTTTCTTTATATTTTTCGTTAGTATTTGAGATGTAGCATATTAATGAAAAATATAATTATTAAAACATTTAATTCTTAAATTAACTACTTTTGCTTTTGAAACTGATATGCAATCATTTTTGGAGAATGATAGCACTTAATCGAAATGATAATTTATTTCAATTAAATTTTTAATATACAACTTGACGCGCTAATTTTATTTAGTTTATTAACTAGATATGAATGCTGAACTTCTTGGTAATACTGGTTATTTTCTTTTCTATTTTAAATACAAAATACTGCCGAACCAAAGTTTGTGAAAGTTAAGGGAGATGAATACGTAGAATATTTTATCAATAATTAATTTTAAATCACCTAAAACCTATTGTTTTCATATAAAAATCAGTCAATGACACAAACGCTGCATTATATTATAATTTGGACCAAAGTTTGAATACTTACCTGATAATACAGGAAAAGAGAAAGAACTTCAACTTGTCAACATCAAGTTAAGGAAAGCTCTTAAGTATTTTTCCATGAGGTATTATCACAGCTGCCATTAATCTTTTCTAGCCTAGAAATAATACAAATACTATTAGAGTTGTTTCCTAGATGTAAAAAATGGAGTCAATTTTGCAGATAGAGACATAAATGCATACAAAAAGAATTTATGAGGAATTGAAAACATCATTAAAAACAAATTTATGTTCCATGCTGGGGAAATGGTTCAAACGATTAAGGAGAAGCCTAGCTCCTTCCAGATAAAGTTTCAGTAACTTTAAATGTAGAAGTATATGTATTAATACTGATTCAAAATTATGGGAAACACTGCTATTATATGGCACGAAGTTATTTAATTAGAAATAGGCTGAATACTAACATGAGAATTTCTAAAAGAAGAATTGGTAAAGAAGAATTATCATAAGGGTAGGGAAAAAAAAACTCCCAATATATATGAAGATAATTTTTTTTCTAACACATCTAAATTTGAAACCATGTAATAAACGACAATTGTACATACGTATAAAATTGTTTTAAATAATTTTAAAAAGTACGTATACAGTATGAATATTATACAGAAGTTAAAATTCTTCTCTATTAAAATAATATATTTATGCATTAAAAACAATTATTATAATAATATACAATGTGCATACTTAATCTTTTTTGACGAAAAAATCTGTTATTGGTTTTTTTAATGACCTTCAATCTAACTTTGTCAACAGGTTTTTCTAGAATAAATGAAGCTTGAAAAACCTCCACGTCAACATGATTTTGAAAGAAAAAATTGCGCGAGGCAACACACACAGCTTGTTTAGTGACGCTCTAGCTTCTGTCAGAGTTATCGAAATCAATTCCTTCGATTCGTTATCATCACTTTCTGTGTTATTGTGGTCCAAAGGCAAAATTTTAGAGTCATATTTGATTCCCCATACCGCAATGTACGTGTTAATCTGCACGTAGTCTTCAAACTCAAGTCTTATCCTTGGAGAGCTTCCAAAAGGGATGGTTCAGCAACACATTCCAGTGTATCGTGCACATAAACCAGATTCAGCATGGGGGAGACAGACTTTTAAAACAGTTCAGAATTGTCAAAGAAGTGACAGATCATCAAGCTTAGTCAATCATGATCAAAGCCGTTAAAATAGAAATAGTCACATTGTGGAAGATTTTCGAGGTTATCCAAAACGCTTTTAATGACTTAACGATGATAAAAAATTTAAAGTTATGTAACGCATCACTCAATAAGTCCTCGGCCTAACCAATAAGACAACAATTTTCAGGGAAAATTGGACATTATTTATCAAGATATTCCCCTTCAAGAATGATACATTCAGCTCAGCGCTTTTCAAATTTTTTAGACCTTTTTCGTAAAACGATTTGTTTTTGCTCTCAAAAAATGCTTCAACTTCGGCAATAACTTCTTCATTTGAGCCAAATCTCATTCCCTGTAGAAATCTTTAAAGGTCTGGTAAAAGCCAGTAGTCTATGGAGGCCAGATCTGGACTGTACGGTGGGTGAGAAAGTAGTTCCAAGCGCATTGTTTTGCTTGAAGAATGTTTTGTTCTATCACAAAGCAATTTAAACACTCGAAATTCTTTTTCATCTATAGTTTCTAAGCAAACAACAGTAGCTTCACTAAAATTTATGAAACTTTTCAACTAAACATGATATTATCTCGAAAATTCGACACGTGCCGTTTGAAAGTTAGTACTACTAGGTCAGACTAAAGTAAGTTAGAAGGTAGCTCCATCTATATGTTAGGCCCGGGAATTTTTTAGTGATGTGTTATGATGCAGTATCAAGTAGCTGAAGTTTTGAAGTTGAGTTTGGAAAGAAACATTGAAGGGTTTTTTTCAAATTTGATAAAGGTGTTGCTTATTGTGCAAAGTGCAGTTGTCTAAAAATAAGGTAATACGCCGTTTCTGATTTTTCATATCTGTGTTCTCAACGAAACCAATCATTCATTAAACAGTTTGGTGGTCATCCTGGCCTTCTAGTTTGAGCGGTATGTGGTAGAGAACGAGTTTATGCCCTTGAAACACCGAGGTTTTGCAGATTTTCCTATGGCAAGAGAAGTAATCTTTCCTGAGTCGACCATGTTTAAATCAATAAAACAGATAACCTCTACAAGCTATGTTTCCTACCATGGTATTTTTCTTCCGTGAATGTATGTGCTTTTTCTGTCATACACTTGAAAAATGAGTCTGGTTTCATCCGTGTTGAAAATGTTAAGTAGATCGTACTCTTTTATTAAATCTGAAAGCGTGTTCTGCCCCTTAGAACAAACATTAACGTTGACACTCGAGATTTCCCTGCACTTATTTTTTTTTGAAAACTAACCCATTCTTTTTCTTAAAATATGTAAGCCATCTCTCGCTAGCCGAAAACTCGATTCATTATTCTTTGGCGAATGTTTTAGCTTTTTCCTTTAATAAAAAATCATCTACCGGAATATTCTATCCTTGACATTGTCTTATCCATTTAACTAAACACTGTTCAAGACATCGAAAATTACCTTTGTAACCTTGTTTTCTCACGCTACTCGAAGATGGACTAACGATTTTCTCTTTATTCTTTTGTAGAGTGGAGAGTGAGCTCAGTAGGATATCAAAGGCTTTGGCCCCATCGACCTTCATTGCACATTTTCTATTTATTCTATCAACTTTTGCATTTTAGAAATTCTTAAGTATTTTTAAAAGAAGACCTGACAAAAAAAAAAGAAGTGTGATAAGGCGACACTGAGAAGGGGTGTAATGTAATGCCCAAGGTGTATATCGGAATTAAAAGAAAGCAAACTTAATTCTCCACAACTTTTATAGAATAATTTTTTAAATTAACAAATTTTTTATGACTTTATTTTATGGCCATCTTATTAGATTTATAAAAATACCAAGTTTTACATTTTCCGTGTACTAGAACAAAAACTACAAGTGTTTTAGTAAAAACAGATGACATTACTTTAAGCAAGATGTCATACTTTAAAACGCGTTTTACTCGAAATGTGAATTTTTGAAAATAATCAAACGGGGTCAGCGATTGCTAAAAAATTTTTGAACATAATTAACTGAAAGTTTTTCTGTAAGTTCAGTATAATAGTGGAATTATTTTAACCTTCAGATTTATCAATCACTGTTTTATTACAAAATTTACAGTCCCTTAAATGAATATAATCACTGTCTTTTTAAGCATTTTAATATAGTAACCGAGATGCTTTAGGTTTTGTAAAAAAACAAAATATGTCTTATCCTGAATGTCATTTCAAAATTGAATAATATATCAACACATTAGAGATTGAAAAAATTGAAAATTTGTTCATAAACATTTGGTGCAAAATGGGCCACGTTTATGCTATTTTTTTGTCATTTTTACCCATTTTAGTAATAATAATTTCTTTTTCTATTCTTAATTTTAGCACAATGTTCTTAAAATGCACTAAACAAATTTAAAAATAACAAAAAAAATCCCCATATCTCCTTTTTTTTTTAAAACAAAGGTTGTCGCAACCAGTCGGATACCTTAATAGTATCGATGTTATGTAGGCTCTTCTCGCCTAATCAGTACACCAAAAATATTCGACTAGTTTTTTCTTCTTTTTTTATCGCTCTCCTCTATCACTCCTCTCCTTTCACTCTGACTTTCTTAACCTATCGAACAGGACTCTTTCAAGACTCTCCAAATCTCTTTCATTCCTCATTGAAAATAAACTCGTTTCCCACTCACTTCCCTCAGACACTGACCCCAACACTTTAATTCTTCAAGGCACTGTCGAGTACAGCCCATGTGCCCTATTTGATGCCTCAAACTAAAAGTCACACAGATGAGCAATAAATCGTTATGTCAGTCCGGTGCAACATACACAATTCTACGTGCATCTCTCCTTCACCACAGGAGACCATCCTTTATGAACACATGGGTAGCAAGACCACGTGTTAAACTAAAGATATTGACGGCCAACAGCAGGTGCAGTCGGTCTATTGTCCACTTGAAGAAGGAAGGCAATAAAAAATGTCTCGCCTGAGGAACCAGAAACACTAAGAAGAGGGAGCAGACACATGATCATCAAAGGAGCTACGTTACAGGGGATACACGCAGAGACAACAACACAAACATGTTAGTTCAATCCTGTTTGCTACAGGACTCTAGACAGTGAGTATTCGAACTGTCCAGTTGTATAAGATAACTTCGAATTATCCTGTATTGTAGTCTGGCCAGCCACAGATTTTATTTTGAAATATTGAGTGTAAAAACTTATAGTTTTGTTTGAAATATCAATTTTTCTTTGGACTGAGCATATACTTTGAATCAGAGAGAGGTTTGTACTATCGAAGATTTGAATTATCTAGGCGACTGCATTTGCAGCTGATAAAAATGCATAATTTCTTATTGCAAATAACATTTCTAATTAAGTAGTTTAAAAAATCATGTATATAACAGGGTTTTCTAAATAATAATGATTCAGCATACTATTAAAAATAACCTTTCATTATTAGTGGCTCAGTACTACTTATGTTTGTTAATTTAAGAACATAAACTATAAAAACTAAAAATTAAAAAAAATATTGAATTTATTATCCCTTAACTTTACATTAGCACGAATAAAAACCAAAATAAACCTTTTTTTTTTTAAACGAATAAAACTCTTAGAATTTAGAAAATATTTTATTGCTTACTGATAAATAATTATTTTTTCTTAAAATATAATTTCAAGAAAAACTTCCAATACTTTTTATTCTTTTATGTGCAATCAAATATTGCAAAAATATGTAAAAATCAGCTAAAGGTAAATTTATCGTTACTGCTAGTTATATATATTTCTCATTCAAAACGTTTTTTTCTCAAGCACTTTTTCATAATGTAATACAACTTTCACGTAATTCTTTTGAATATTATTTTAAATATTTTATCTCATTAGTTCATAAAAATTACTAATAACAAAATATTACAATTTAATAAAAAATGTAAGTAATTGTATTATTGTATTGTCAAATATAAGAATCTGCAAAATATTTTTAGAGCATCATATATGAAATTAATAAAAAATTATTTTATGAAAATGTGAAGTAAAAAATAAATATTTTGAAATATAAAAGTGGTTAATTATTTGACATCATTTTTCAAAGTGCATAGTTGTATCGTTACTTCTTTCTTAAGTATGCAATATTTTTTTTACTGTAAATGCACAATGCATAATAATACGATACGCATAGATAAAGAGTAAGTAGATGCCTAAATTTGTTTTTTTAAATACTATAATTCGCTTCATTTTTTTAAAGAAAATGGCTATATGTGAGGAAAATAAAAGCAAACACTTTTAATTAAAACAATAAGTACTGTATTTGAATTTGGATATTTTCATACTTGATTTGCGAATTAAATGAATATCTTTTTATTGCTCGGTAATACAAATGCGTAAGACGCACGTTCTAAAATTTTTTTTTATAAAATGAAAAACGGGAAAGAATTATTTGAAAATGGCGCTTCGAAAATATTTCCGTAAGAAATATTTAATATTCAAAGTCAATTTTTTGTAAGTTATTTTTAGTTAAATTTATGGCAAGCTATCTTAATAAAACATAACCTAGATTTATATGAAATAATTCCAGAAAATATATTACGATATTTATGAAAATTATATATTAATTATTTCCGACCTAACAGAGAAAATATGAAGCAAGATTTCATACAAATATTAAACATGTTTGTTTTCAAAATTGGTAAATTCAAATATTTATTTTAAAAGGATGTTAAAGGTTTTTTTTCACCTTTTTTTACTTAACGAGTTTTATTAATGTTCTACCATGTTAATCCATTTCAAATTATTTTCATCTTTACCTTATCTGTCCTGTAATTTATTTTACAATATTTTTTATACATTTTTTTCATATCTTTGTACTTGAAACTGTAAAATGATCCAGCAAAAACAGAATAGATATAAATTCTAATGACATAATATATTTATTTGGAAAATGAGTAATGAATTTGATATGATTAAATTCTATTGATTACTTTAAATGATTTTTCTTTTCTTTTTTAATATGTAGTTAGAAACCAGTAGTGTCTACTAAATAGATTAAATATTTAAAACAAAATTTCTAAACAATACATATTTATACATAATAAGAAAAAAAATGACAAAAATGATTTTTTTAATAAGTTTCTGCTGCCTTTTAAAGGTGCAAATATTATTGCTTTTGAGTTATCTAAGGATATATAATTTTACTTTGACATTACAGAAAAAATCAGGAACCTCATACATTATTATTTCACAGATTTATCATTTATAATGTAGAATAGTAAAATATGCTCCATAAAAACTAATTTATCTGTTTCTCAGGAACATAATTTTTTTTTCTTATTATAAAAAAAGCAGATTTTTCAAAGAAAATGCATTTTTCCGAACGTATTACCCTAAAAGTTATAAAAATAATTTCAGCTTACTTTAAATTTGATTTTTTTTTTATAAAAATGAGTTATATATAATTTTATGCAAAGACTATCATTAATTTGAATTCATTTTAGTTGACAAATCTAAGAAAAAATTCCATTTAAAATATAGTTCAGAAGCTTGGTTTTATTATTATGAAGAAAAATACGCTACGTTTAGACAAAACAATTTATTTTATCTATAAAGTTCAGATGTTAAATAAAATAGCCAATGTATACCAGCAGTTAGAATAAAAAAAGGAATGGTTATAAATAAATAAAAGCTGAGAAGATATATCTTATAATTATTGATCCAAAGTTAAATTTATTTTATCCTGGTATAAAGTAAGATATTCGAACATCTTCACAATATATTAGGCTTCTTTAGTCTTTTTATAAATCACAGTTTTCAGGGAGATAAAGAAAATTGAGAAGAAATACTACCATTTCGTATTTGGGACAAGCCAAGTTTATATTTATCTGCACTTTCGTGTAATATTTCAAACTAAAGTAATCTCTGGCAATAAAATTTTCTGATGTAATTTGGGTAAGTAACATGAACTCCATAGATCTCATAAGCAAAATAATATTTATAAAATGAAGACTGAAGAATAAATTTGATTTTATAAGCATTTATTTTATTTTATGCACTTTATAAAATACATAGAAAAAACACGTGTTTTTCTAAGGAAAATTGCTTGAAGAGAAAAAACATTGCATAAAGATAGAAACAGAAAAAAAATTCACAATGTTTTTATTAATTAGTAATACAATAAAATTTTTTAGCTATGTTTATATACAGATTATAAACAGGTAATAGTAGCAATACAAAAAAAATCATACTAAATTCAGCTCTATTCCGAATTCTAAATCTAAATTTATAGAATGATTTTGTTAAATTAAAAGTTTAAATTCCGAATATTTTTAATTAAGATTTTTAATTAAGATACAAGGAGTGTTTACGCCAATTAAAAAAAAAATTAATGATGAAATTCTACACTTTACTATAAGTAATCGGAAACACAATATGTAATCTCAATTTTGAAACACTCATAAAATAATCATTCCTTTTAGAAATTTGTCGATTTTTTAGAAATTTCTCTTTTAGTGAATTCTTAAGTAAAATTATGTTAACGTATTTATTCAAATCTCAGCCACCATTAATTCTAAGCTGCATCTCGAATTCTCAAATCGTTTTTGCGATAAAAAAAAAAGAATAGTGTAAAATGTGGTTTATCGATATCCGATTCGTCTAAAATTAAAAAAATAAATAAATTAAGTGAGAACTATAAAATAAGAAGTTGATAATTAATTTATTTTTTCGGTATTTAAAATTTTTAAATAATCCATAAACCTGTAGTAGTAGTAGAAATATAACAATGGCTAGTATTGGATTACTGTTTTTTATATTTTTTACTCAACTTTTTTTATAAAAGTTTTAATACATTTTACATAAAAGAAATCTTATTGTAAATTTAATCAGAATGATATATTTACAAGTCATTTTCTCTTATTTTGTTCTTTTTCAAAAACACAATGAAAATGAAATTAATTCTTGCATGCATAATACTATACATTTTCTTTTCTTATGTATTAGAAGTAAAAAAGAATCTAAAAATAATGTCCTGGTCTTTCTTTGGATTTTATCTTCAATAATTTCTTTTTACGCAGCTCATAAAATAATTAAGTAACGTCTTATTGAAACACTTTTTTTCAATGGGGCTTCACAATGGTTTTTTAAACCTTTGCAGACCTAGTGCATTTCCCAGGAGCTGGTATCACTTTTTAGTGCTGCACCATATAGGCGATACCAATTACAGCAAACAATTTTGACGCCCAGTTTTCTCCAAAGAGGGATGCGCCTGAGCTCTTGGCGATGCGAACCAGTACTAGGATTTAATTTTGCCGAGAACATCCAAGATAAACAGACACTCTATGGACCTTTTACATGCCACATAATGCCGACATGGCCACTGTCGATTTTCTGCATCATGAAAATACACCGACTTGGGCCGGGGTCGAACCCGCAAACTTGAGTGCAGAAGGCCAGCGACAAACCAACCATTCCACCCAGCCGGCTTATTGAAACACTAGCTATTGTGCGTTACTTTAGATAGTTTAAAACGAATTGAGAATTCAAGGAGAAAACGATAAACAAATAACAGAAAAGATGAAAAAGCAAATAATAACAAAATTAAAAAATTAAAAAGTGCTGATTTAGCTTAAATACAGTGCATGTAATTCAATTTTGCTTCATTAAATTTGTCATAACTCGATTTAGTGTATAGAATTTTGCAAATAATTTTTTCATACCAATTTTAATAAAAATTCATGCATATTATTTTTAAGGATTCTTCATAAAATATACTATTTGAACCTTTAAAAAACTGAATAGTTTGAATTACTTTAAGATAATTTTTTTTACAATATATTAAAGCAAAAATATTAAAAATCAGTTAATCTGAGCAATCTGCGTAAAATATATATACGTTTTGTTTTCTCTTAACATTGGCTTATCTTGACACATATGAGAATTGTTTGTTTATAACACATAACAATGCACAGCATAGGAATTCTCAGCTTTGAACTCGGCATTCAATATTAGATAAATCAGGCTTTCCTTTAAAACGTGTTTTAAGCAATTCCTCGAAATATTTACGTATATTACTTAAAAGACGCTACCTTATGCTATCAACATCTTGTTATGTTGAAACTCCATTAAATAATCACAGCGTGAGTGCGTGAGTGCGTGAGTGAGTCAATATTAACATCGCACTGTTTAGAAACACGAGGGCTTTTGACGACCATCCGCTTAAATTTGAACCATGGTCAAGTGACACGGACGACACTTGAGCTGACACCCCCTCTCCTAACTACCACACCACACCAACGGGAGGACGTTTGAGCTCTCGACAGATTTAACGCGTGCATCGCTTCCCTACACGGCGGGTCTTTAGGGGTACTGGGATCGGACTCATGACACGCTAGCCATGATACGTTGCCTAGACCACTTGGCTACCGCGGCCACAAATAATCGCAGCAAATGTGGATCATCTTGGATTACACTATCTAAGAAGCATTTTTACGAGATTATCTGTTTATGTGACAGGGATAAAATAATATTTGTTATATCTTAAAGTACAGTGTTATGTAAGTAATTATTTTTATTTCGTGATAAATTCTCTATTTAAATATATCTCTTATTTTTTAATAATGTGAAAAAAATGTACAGTATTAGTTGGTGGAATACCGAAAATGATAATTCTATAATTTCTGTTTAAACTTTTAAATCTATCAATAAGATTTAACATTTGCTTTTGAATAGGGTTATAATAATTCACTTATTAGAAAAATCATATTTGCAGTACTGAATGAAGTTATGTTAATATAGTTTAAATTTCTAGGGTATCATGTACAGTGAAGACCATTAGAAAGAAGAGAAAATGCATAGTAAATCTAACTAGACCTCAAAATTTTCTTGGGAGATGGAGTTATACAGGTTCAAAAATTAAGGGTTTTATGCTTTAACACCGATAGTACGTGAATATTTTACTATTATATGTGTAAAAATTGCCATATCTGTTACAATAAAAACTATTAATGCATGTCTGCAGTTTCAAAATATCATGCATACATTTGTCTTTTTAAATACTTCTAACTACCTATTTAAATCTTAACTCTATTTGAGAAATAAAATCGATTTGAGTACTAAAGATTAAAATTAATTATTGAAACTTTTGTACCAATAAGGAGATGGATCATGAATACTCTCTAGTGCAAAAATATTGCAGAAACATTGCTTTTTATAAACATTGTTTTCTAAAAAGTGGATTTTAACTGCTTTATGTCTAGCCAACTTTCCGGTCTAGCCCTTTCTGTTTATAATACTGAGCAAAATACTGTAGAATGTAATGGATGGAAGTTCTATATAAATGCAGTCTTAATAATATTTTACGTATTTAAAGTGAGTGACTGTGTCAAACATTTGCAATACATATTTTTAAAAAAAAAGAAAATGCTATGACTAGGATCAAATCAAAGAACAATAAACAAGCTTTTGCCAGATTTAGATATCTAAAAATACAAATTCATGGCTTGAAATAAAAAGACTTCATGATCAATAAGCATAAAGATTAATTTTGCTAAAATAAAATATAATTTAAAATTGTAAAATAAAAACTAAACTTATTGGAGTAATAAGAACAGGAATTTTTGCAATTTTCCAAAATAATAATAATAACTTGCTATTATAAAAAAAATATGGTTTGAGTTATTTTTATCAGCTGCAGTATCGGCATTTATGATTTGAGAGAATGTGCATTGAAATGTAGAAAAAGTTCACTGACACATACGGATATTTACATTAAATTTATTAATAAAAACATCCTACTTATCTAAAAATAACCGAATATTCGATATAACTCAGTACTTTTCCACACTAATAACACTAAATAAAATTAAAGTGGTTTTGTCTCTGTTCTAAACACTGTTTAAAGAGATTATTACAATTTTTGATTTTTCTGTATTTTGCGACTAGGAATATGTTACTTTGTATGTAGTTTATATTTCTAATAATAATATATATTTATATTACATTGCAAATGAGTAAACAAATTAGTTTAAAAATATTGGAATTAAAATCGACTCTTTTGCCATAAATATTAATATTTGTGGTGAACCTGGATTCGCCTGAGTGAGATAGGGAGTGGGAAAAAGAAACATTTCAAAATCAAAAGTTTTTATTTACTCTATTGTGGTTGCAATTAGCATATGAAAGCGAGCTAACCTTACACTTGTTTAATAATAACAAATATTACTTATCCGATACAAAGTGAAGTAAGAGAGATATATGTTCTATATATATATATATATATATATATATATATATATATATATTTTTATATATTATATATATATATATATATATATATAATATTATATATAAATCTAGATATCACATTACTCTCCTACTAATTACAAAATTTCTAAAAGTCCTAGGCAAGTTTAATAAAGGTACATAAATATTCCGCAAAGTATCATTCACAAATATAATCTCGACTGCCGTTCAAAACTGCCCTATCTTTATCTTCTAATGTTTCGCTATCAACACCTTTCCCGAACTCATTTTACTTGACTACAAACAGTAAGACCCATTTGTGTACGTCATGGTTCCTTCACAGAAGGAGATTCTCAAAAATCATCAAAACAATTCTTGAAAAGAGTTTACCCTTCGAGATTAGTTGAAAGGTGAGAAGAGAGCCCATTGTATATTTGAACATCAAGAAGATTATATATATACAATGCCTGTGATTGTTTGTCTGAATCATATATTAAGGTATTCTGGATGAACATTTATACTTGGCACTAAATGCTTATATTGAATAAAATAAGGTAATTTCATCTATAAATCTAAGAAATGATTCGAAGTAATATTATCTGTATACAATTTTCAAAAAAAGTACAGTTATAATTATATGCTAGTCTACACTCCGGCAATCCTTTAGATTGTTCATAATTACTATCATTATAATACAAGTAATTATCTTGTAGTGCTAATGTAATGAGTGTACTTAACACGTTCTAATTAAAATTTTTAAGTATTTTATTTTCATAATACTGTAAAAGAGTTTTAATCATATGGTTATTGAAAAAATCTACAGAAACTAAACTATAGAAATTATAAATTATTTTATCTCTCATGCAATCTACACTTTCTATACTATTCTTAACTAAGGTGGTGGAAACACAAGTTTATCTTTTAGATACTGTATAATTTCTTAAAGTACTTTTTCATATTAGTTAATTTAAGTATAATCCCTATTTTTGTAACAATTATGAAGTTACGTACTAACAGGGGTTTGGTGAAATAAAGGTGTATATAAAGAATCTATGATCAAATTTTAAGTTATTGTCAATGAGTGTTCATATTTTCTTATAAAATCTAGAAGTTTTATTTCCCTGTTACTAACCGAAATTTTAAAAGAAAAATGCATTGCTTTTATAACGCTTGCCGATCATTAAGCTAAGTACTAAATACTTGAAATATATAAGTAAAATTTTGGAAACACATACACAATTGTTGATGCCAAATTTAATATACAATGTTTTTCTCTACTAGACTGTCAGACTTTCAGGTTGTGTAGGATTTACAGAGACGACTCGGAATTACATAGGAATGTAGGTACGTAAATGCCGTAATTGTGGTGTTATGGTGCAAAGAAGCAGACTAAAAAGAGCAGAAACAGCCACACATTAAATGGACATAATGCGTTTTATTGGAAGATTGTACTACAACAGGTGTTCGAAATTACTACCATGCCTGACAGAGGCATTGTATGGAATTCCTTAAGTTCACGAAATTTCTTTCCGGCTATTTTGTTGTAAATGACACTGAACTGAAGCTTTCGTGAACATCGATCCTGTTGCAAGTAGTAGGATGTTGGAGTTTTCTGAGGTAGTAGGATGGATTTATTTTCAAATAAGGAACTGGTTGAAATCATGATCGTGCATGGAGCTACGGATTGTAAAGGGCATGGATCTTGGCTTGCTAGATCACTAGACTTATCATACATGGAATAATTCTTCTGGGATCACTTGAAGAGTTTGGTGTACAAGACACCCGTTCCTTCAGTTAAAGACCTCATCGATCGAATACCTGTGTCTGCCAGGAGTATACGCAACATGCCAGGAATTTTCCAGGAAAAAAAGTAATTCCTTGCAACACCACTGTCAGGCCTTCCAGATGACTTCTGGTCGTAATTTTGAACACCTGTTGAAAAACAACCTTTAAATAAAATGCTTTCTGTCCCATCAATATGTTACTGTTTGTGTTCTTTTTTTTCTGCTTATTTCCGCCATTCCTCGCAACTGCGGTATTTGCGAGTGTGCAATCCTATATGATTACGAGTCGTATTTGTACCCCCTACACACTTTGAAAGCTTATCGGTCTGGTAGAGAATCATCCTGTATAGTCCTTGTATTGCTTCGATAAATGACGTCACAAAAAATTATTCACGTTTAATATAATTTAACATTTTTTTTTTTAAATTACAAATCTAATGAAAAATTATTTTATAAATTGGTTGGATATTTTCTAAGCCGCATTGAAGAATAAAATATTTTGGTGTTGTTTTACGATATCTTACTTAAAGTGATCGTTGTAAATATATACACCTGAATTACTAACATAACTAAAAAACAATTTCATAAAATGTTAACTAGATTTCAAAGTAAAAGAAAATGAGTTTAAAATTAATAAATCATCCTTCATACGATTCCTTTATTTTGGAGCAATTAAATAATAATGATTAGATAACAAAAGCAATATTTAAAAGTAATGAATATAAAACATAATAAAAACTTATTCCATGCACAATAAGATTAAAATAAAAAAAAATTACGACTTATATCAAAACACACCACAAAATATATTTCTTATAGGTTTAGCAAAAAATATTAAATGCATTAAGTATGCCATTTAACACTTTAAAGTAATAATTTGTTAGAAAAAGAATACTCATATTAGGAAACTAATTATGAAAACTATTTATTTAAATAAAATACAATAAAATTTGTGATGCATATTCATTCATAACAAGGAAATTTCTTTAAAAAATAGAAAACATATTTTAATTTATTGCGGAAGTTTTGGAATAGGTTTTGCACACACACACACACACACGTGACTAATATTAATAATACAATTTGAGGAATTAAAGCATATTTAGAGCAACGGAACTATTTTGGAAAATTAGAAAATAAATTCTCCAATGTAATATTACTTAATAATTTTAGCTCGTGTGATAAAATTATAAATTTAATTTATTGATTTTAATTTTTCATCTTTTGACTATCAGTAGCCACATATCATTATATTTATGAATACTAAGCACTTAAGAATTGTAAAATAACGCAGATGACTATACAATTTATTCTTGGTTACTTTAAAAACTACTTACATTATAAATTACAGAAAATTACTTTTATTGCGAAACATCATTAAATGAATGCTTAAGAAAATTCTGTAAATAAATTGTGTGAATAAAAGGTACCATTGCAATTTTTCATGTAGCCTCTGAACTATGCATTTTATATATGTATTCTGAGTGAGTGAAAAATTATGTAATTGTTAGAATAAAATTTTATTTATTTTTTCTTAAGGCCTTAGGCTACTCTAGAGGCTGATAAAAATAGGCTTTTTGGGGATTTTTTTCAGAAATACTTCAAAATAAATCAAGATTACAAAAACGAGGTGTTATCATACTACATATCAGACTGTTTACTATAATTTTTAGAAGCGATTAATTTCAAAATGGCGGTTGTGCTGCATTTTTACGATGACGTCTCCATTTTTCTTTGTTCACGGCGGGATTAATAACTCTTGTAATTTTTAATCATAATAAGCAGATGATTGAACTCGATTATATACAATAGCTGCTATAAAAGTTCGCCGGATTATTGTGATATATTGACTTTTGATCAAATGACGATCTTCTAAAGAGGAAAGTGAAAAATTTGCCTAAAAAAACTTTTCAGATAGTTTTGTTTATAGTAAATAAATTATGCAACATAAAAAATCGTACGTACTTTTATAGACAATGTATTTTTCAAGATATATTCAAAATTTCCAGTTAATTGGTTGAAAACTGCCTGAGTTATGTGTCTAGTCAACTAAAAAAAATGCAGTTTTGATATAAACGCGTTCGAAGTTTTGAGTAGTGGGAAATCATGAATAATTTTTGCAATAACTTTAATCTGCGATGCCTGCACCATACGATTGGCCTTCCAAGTTATCATTCTGCTACTGCATTACTTTTCTGTTTAATCTTGAGGCGATGTTTGTCTCTTTTACACGGCCAGAGAGTGATCTCTCTCAAGCTTTATACGCTGTTTGTCATTCTCCAGTCACATTTCGTAGCTGTATGGGCCGATTTCTAAGTTCTTTGCCTTTATTATATGCAAATGAAGAAAGCCCGTCATTGAACACACAAACCGCAATATCAGTAGCTACATCCAACACTTTTTCACCAGATGGTCTTGTACTAAAATTCGAAAACCAAGTACTCAGAGAATTTTCCGGCCATAATCTTTTTGGACATCATTTTTGAGGTTCAGAGGGACTATTTAAAATTAAAAAAAAAAAAGATTTTTCAAATATTCTAGGGTAGCTTAAGGCTTTAATGTAATGATTTAAGAGAGAAATAATTTTAAGATATTTGTCTTTCAGGAATATGTCTTGTTCCGCAAATAGAAGACTGTTCAGTTTAATATATATAGTGTGTGTGTGTGTGTGTGAGTGAGTAATAAGAAATTCCTAACATAAACCAGTACTTGCTTGCTATGCCATCGACCAATTTCACAAAATTAAAACTTGTCGCGAAATGCTGTTATCGTTGTCATTATTGAGTTCGAACATGAGTGGGAATGGCTTCTACTATTAGCTTTAAATCGTGACCTTTGTTGAAGTCTTTTGAACTGACGAAATTTTATGACGGTTTAAAATATGTAAATACCCATTAATTAATACATAAGTATTTAAAATTAAACATGGATTTTGAAAATTCATGGTAAGAGTTTTGGAGGAAGGTAAAATGAACTAAGAAAATATAGTTTAAATAATAGTATTTGAAGCAAAAAGGGAGATAATTTTTAACCCCAGAAATTTTCACGTGGGGAAAAGTGTCACACTACGCTCACGAAATCTTTTAAATTGTTTTTTTTTGTTACCAATAACCTTTTCAGTATCATTATATGACTGTATCCATGGAAATTAAAATGTATTTGTCACAGATCTCCCTCTTTTTTAAAAAGTGGCAAGCGTTTTCTTTGAAGTACTTACGGTGACTGAGTTCTCATCACGAATACTTTTGTTCCAAAAAATTTTATGTAAACAAGCAACAATTTCCCCCTGTTAACGATTTGTTGGTTTTTATTGCTGTATTGCACGACTCATTATGGTTTATAAATGTAAATGGACAGAGTATAAAATGTAAATGAACAAATAGAATATAAAGTAAGAAATGGGTATAATCATGCGATCACTATTGGATGAATTTGAAACTGATCAAGTAAGGGAAGAACCTGAGGAAATAATACATATTAATCATGATAGTGAAAGTAAATTTGAGAAGTGATGGACCTGAAACGTTTGAGTTGAAAGGAAAATTTTCAATTGTTACCTAAAAAACTCCGCCAAGAAAAATATGAAGCTACGGGTATATAACAAGACACACTGCGTTCTGTCAAAAAGACACAAGGAAGAAAAAGTTCAACATGCTATTTGTCGATCGTCAAAGGACAATAAAGCTACAATAACTTGACCAAAATATGACAGTTTTCCCTGCAAATATCATCCTTGTAATGTTAGTGAAAAGTGCTTGTTATTTGTGTACATTATTAAAGTCACGTTCATTTGAAACATTTTTAGTTCGGTTTCATTAATTTTTTCTCAAATTATCAAAGAAAAATTGAAAAGTCCTTAAAAGTTGGTAAGTGAACTTTCTCATAGTTAAATTATTCACTAAATTACGATTTTTATCGCAATATAAAAATAATTATAAAAAGAAAAACATTGGGATGACTCAGTGACCCAGCAGAACTAACATTAGTATCCAGTGTGCGTGTTCTCCTGGGTTTTCATGAAAGGAAAAATGTTTAATGCAAACAATTAATGAATATTTTTAACTAAATTTCTTATTCAGAGGATTATCCTCCCAGAACTTAAAACTACTGTCTTTTTTTAGTTTCCAGAATTAGATAATATCTTTCACTATAAACAAAATAGTGTTTTAAATTAAACAAATAAATATGATACTATGGACATTTTTAATTATAATATTAATTAAAAAAGGAATGAAAATTTCTCAACATGTGTATATTTTTAAATACTTAATATACAACCTATAAAAGAAGTTAAAGCCTCATTTCTCTTGCATTAGAAATATGTCCAGATAAGTATACAATGAATAAAAACAAAAGTCGAAAATTTAAAAATAATAGTTCTGATACGAGAACTAATATAGATTGATTAATAAGTTTCATGTACGTATCTGCACTTAGAGTAGTTTCTTCACCATCCAGGGTATAACATGCAAAGTTAATTAATTTTAGTAGAAGCAGTTTCTGTGTTTTTTTTCCATGAATAATAAGGCCTTACTTTCTAGAGGCAATAAATCCGTTTCATGTTGACGTAATTATTCATGCTTATTTTCTACAATACATAGATATTCTAGAAAGTTAATAATCGTCTGCGTTCTTGTATCGTATTGAGATATGAAGACCTTAATACGCGTCGAGACCTTAGAAGACTGTAATACGTAATTAATAAGTCGAGAGAGAAAATATGAATATGATTAATTTTTTACGATGTCTCGACATCCAATGATAGAGATTTTGCCACTGTGCCATTTAAAAATTACACAGCACTAGCAAGTCGAAGTTTATTATTTCTTTGAAAAGCCGTAAAATGTTTAAAACTATATAGTAGAAAAAACTGAATTTCTAATTTATATTTAAGAGTTATATATGATCTCATTTATAGTTATTTGAGGCAATTTTTTTCACAGTCAGGTTTTTATTTTTTAAGGATTTTTAAAGAAGTATACACAAAATTTATTTTTTAGTTCGTCACTAATAACCCTCAGCTTTATAGTAAGATGTAAATATAACTCTCAGTGTCACTCACTCACTGAAAAAGTTGCTTTTTTAGTAGAAAAATTGCATCGAGTAATTAGTTCCAGTTTTCGCCTCATTAAAAGCTAACCATGTGGAGAAGCCGATGCTCGTAAAATAGCTTGAAACTAAAAGTCCTCATCTTGGCTAGATGTGGAAGTTTGGATAGTGAGATACTAGCTTAGTTTTCGTCCTTCACATAGCCCTGGTTCAATTCTCTCTAAGAAGTCCATTTCCAATAGCCTTTATGCATCCTCATAATCTTAGCCTCATTCTGAATAAACAGTAATTTATTTTGGAGCAGTTTTTTGTATTAACAGAATACAACGCTCATAAAAATCCAGAATAACACAGATTGCAAAAAATCCTACAAATACAGATTTGCTGTCTATCCGTTATAGTGGTTAGTGACGCTGACTGCGGTGCCGTAGGGCCTGGGTTCGAATCCCGGAAAAAGCATGGATGTTTGAGTTGTAATCCTTACTTCTTTCCTTTGTGTTGTGATACATTGTGAGGTGTACGAGGTTTATAAATGTTCTCAATAAAAAAATATAAGTATCAGAAATTCCATCAAATCCTAATTATGCTTAAAACAAATAGAATGAACAGTAGTTGTTAAATTTTTGACACCTAATTGTTTCCTGCATCTCCCTTATATATGATGTAAAAATCCTTCTGCAGCTAATAAAGTATTCTTCCCAAATAATCATTCTAGAACATTTGGGAGTTTTGTAGAGCTATCTATTTTTATCACCTATAACTTTGAAAAATTTTGCAACTCAATATCTAGCCAAAAAAAAGTCACTCCTATTTACTTAACATTATTAAAAGAGTATCATTTTTTTAAAGTAAAATGGTAGACAAATTATCTGTTTAGCAAGGGAAAGAGTGAGACCTGAGCAACGTTTCGCTGCGATATCTTTCTATTTATACATACACACACACACACTCATATATATATATATATATAGATATAGACATACACTGGTGTGCAAAAATTAAGGACGAAGTTGAAAAATTAGCATATCAGCTGCACGAAGAGGCAGAGCGTACAGAAAGACCAATCAGGAGATTAAGTGAGGTGATGTACGGTAGCACATGCGCAGATATGCAGGTAGACGTAATGGGGAAGTGTCTGAGTAGTAAAGCATGTTGTCGGTGTAAGATTAGTATTTCTGGCAAAGAGATTGCACACCGTATAGCAGTTAAAATCACACCGAGTTGCTGCCTCAGCGAGAAATGGCGAATAATCAATCTGTTAGACGACATCTGGATGCTTTTACCCGAGGTCGAATCATTGGGAAGTTGGAGGAAGGTCGCAGTGTGACAAGTGTGGCTGCAGAGTTCGGAATTGCTCACAGCATCGTTTCACGACTTTGGAGACAATTACAAACTACAGGAACAGCTATCCGGGGGTTCAGTAGTGGTCGTCCACGAGGAACCACACCCGCAGATGACCGGTATATTGCCTTACAGGCCAGAAGAAACAGGCGGCAGACAGCGGGAGAAATCGCTAGACACACGACACAGGCGACTGGACGACCGATATCGCGTTTTTTCGTGGCCAGAAGACTGCACGGTGGTGGTCTTTTTGCACGACGCCCTGTACGGTGTGTACCTCTAACGCCTGCCCATCGGAGAAGGCGTTCTCTGTGGTGCCGGGAACACCGGAATTGGGGAGACAATGAATGGGGACAAGTACTCTTTACAGATGAGAGCAGATTCAGTCTGAGTAGCGATTCTCATCGCATACTCATCTGGAGAGAGCGGGGAAGCCGCAATCATCCCTCGAACATCATTGAAAGGGACAGGTATGGAGGTGGCGGTGTTCTCGTTTGGGGAGGCATCATGCTTGGTAGTCGTACAGACTTTCACATCTTCGACGCAGGTTCAGTCAACGGAGCCCGTTATTGTAACGAGATTCTTCTTCCATATGTGCGTCTTTTTAGAGGCGCTATGGGTCCGCAGTTCCTTTTCATGGACGACAATGCACCATGTCATCGCACAGTAGCTGCCGAACAGCTCTTAGAGAGTGAGGATATTGAACGTATGGATTGGCCGGCACGATCTCCGGATCTCAATCCCATCGAGCATGTATGGGATTTTCTAGGCAGACGCTTGGCAGCTCGTACCTTACCACCAGTAACGATTCCGGAGCTTCGATTGGTGCTGCAAGACGAATGGGCAGCAATGCCTCAACAACTCATTGACACCCTCATTTTCAGCATGGGAATACGCTGTGAAACCTGCCTAGCAGTCAGGAGAGATCATATGCCCTACTAAAGACCGGATATTTCTTGCTGGACACCCATCACAGGGATGTTTCGGCCTTCAGTCGCATTGCGCTCCATGCTACTTTTTCAATAAAGCTTCTTTTTATCCTTCTGATTTCTCTTTTAGTAAGTTTTGCTTACATTACTCATGTCCTTACGTATTGGGGATCTTACGGTATTAAATGTGTTGATTTGGAATGCTTCTGTACAAAGTTATATTGAAAAAATATTTCCAAAAACACTGATAAGGATATTTATGGCACTTTCGTCACTTACCAAAAAAAAGGCACCAAAGAAAATTCTGTTCTATTTGACAATCGAGCCTGTAATTTAGGCTATAAAACTTAAAGGCACCTCCGAGAAATGAAGGGTGCTTATTTGAAAAACACACAATTTAGAGCTACCTGTAGCTGGATCTAACAATCGAAATTGCACCAAATTTGGTACAGAAACTAATAATGATATAAAAAACAGAATTCCGTGAAAAGAAATTTATTTTTAAAAATAGCTGTTAAGGTAATTTATGGTGCTGTTGTAGCCTACCAAACCAAAAATTTACATAAAAAACAGATATGAAAGCAAATGATTTCACATTTGAAATCCACGCGAGTAATTTAGGCTCTAAAACTTATAGAATGGGCTAAAAATGTAGGGCTATATAAAACATATCTAAAGAATACAGAGCGTATTTGTTTTAAAAAAACTGACACTGACCAGAATGACCTGTAGCTCTCGATCTAACAATCAAAATTGCAGATTTGTTATACTGCTTAATGATTGATTACATGGAAAGCAGGTTTCCGTGAAAAAAATTTATTTCCAAAAATGGTCTATAGAGTTATTTATTGCATTCTACAATCCAAAATGTGTTACAATAAAAAAATTATAGTGTAATGTTATTCTTTTTCTTACATTCAAGGTGACCACCGTTCTCAGAAACTACACCATATATTTTCTGCGCAACATTTTCTGCGTCAATAAGCAACATGTTACAAGGAAATTCCTCACTCACTATGATATGTTGGCCTTTAAGACACTTAAGTTTGCAACTCCACTAATATAAACTTTTGATTTTATGTAACCCCAGAACCTCGCCAGTCACATGTGGTTAGGTCGAGAGAACTAGGTGGCCATTAAATTGTATAACTGCTTATGACGTATCTTACATCTGTGAAGTGATGGCGCAACAGCAGTTGTACCTTATTGAAATGATAACTTCTTTTGACACTTTTTGCCGAACAGTGAATTTAAATTAAGCGTCAGATTTAGGTGGAATACGTTCAGTCGGTTTTATACGGCTCTAGTCGGTGATTCCGAAATCGTACTCGGGTCAGCGACGCTTACTTAGTTTTGAATTGGAAACTTTTTAGTCACTTTTTTTAAAGTAAAATGTTCATATGCACTTTTTTAAACGAAGCTTTATTTTCTGTATTTAAATACTACTTTCCTTCAGTCCATATTCACTCAGTTCTAGCGAGTGAACAAGAGAAGAGAAGCAGCAGCGAAAATAATGGAGAAGAAAGATTATTCTTATGTAGGAGACCAAGGATACGAAGAAACGAAACATGATCTGTATTTGATTGAGTTGAAAGAGCACTTAAACATAAAAACGTAACAAAATAATTAAAGTCTGAAATTTTAATGGTTAATTGTTGCAACAGTTGAGATATTTTGAATTATATTAATGATGACCACTTAGAAATTATGAGAAAATTACAGCATTAATTGTGAAAAAGTACGAACCCTCTATTTTTGTTACGTTAGAGAATTTTAAGAAAAGGTAAATGACTTTTAGAACACAATTTTTCGTAGTCTTATATAGTACACGGCATTATATAAATTACATAAATGGTACTTACATATTACCGCAACGATATTGTTGACATTATATGAAAAGAAGCACATGGTTGCCAATTAGTGTGAACGACACGTTAGAAATTAGGATTCCTAACTTGATGAGTTAACTTGAACGTCGGCATTGTTTCGACATGGCGTATAAGTACCGTTTACAAATATATATTACATAAATATTATTTACATAAGTAAATTAGTATAAACATTTTTAAATAACTAGACAAATTAACATTTAAATCCCATATGCTCATATATAAATATATAAGAATGCATAATTATTTAAACATTGCCCTTTTCAGAAAATGTATAAAATAAATATATTCACTGATGAACAGGGACGAAGAAAAGAACTACTTAACCCCCGAATGCAAAAAATTCATAACAGAAAACGTAGTAAAACCTTACCTTTTTATCCTCTTGCCCAGAATAAATCAGAAGTTTTCCTATCTATTGTTTGGTCATAAGCACACACAATTTTTTATTTTCGTGTGATAGTGCACCATCCTACAAGAAGATTATTTGACTGAGATATTTTCTTTGTTAAACTGGCATAACAAAATTAGCTTCTTGTGGTATCTTTGGGCATTAACGGTACACGTTACTGGTCCTGTTGGAGTAAAAGTATCAAAAAAGAAGAATGGTGAATGACTATGAAGTCACACCAAACGTGACTTTATCTGAATGCATAGGAGTTCCTTGCACTGTGTGAGACTCTTCCGAGGCAATTATGTATTAATAGAATCATCCACATAAAACATGTTTCTCATCTCCAAGAGGAATTCGCCTCGGGAAATCATCATCAACTTTCATTCTGGCAAAAAAGGACAGAACAAATGTCAGTCGTTTATCACAATCACTGCGTTTTATGTTCATGTAAATTGCTAATTTTGTATGGATACTAGAGGAGAGCCAGCCGCAATACTTTCCATAACGTGAAAAAGTTCATATCCAATTGTAACAATACACTCCGGGCTCTGTTACAACCAACAATAGTAGTAACAGATCTATCGATGATTGCGATCCATCGATGATTGTGGCTGTTACATTTGTTGTCATTTCTTATGACACAGGCTTGAATCCTTTGCCTGGGTGAATTTCTAGTGATCTCTTTTCATTTGACTTCTTAATCATTACCTTCAAAGCCATATGCGATAAACATCCCTTACACATTTTCTGTCAGATTCTAAGACCACGAAGGTCTGTAGATGCATTATTCTGTGACTCGGATAATACAGCTTTACCAATAATGCAACTTCTGGTAATGCGAGTTGCATGTTCAATGGAGTTGGCTCAATTCAGCTACTTTTCCGAGATTCCAATGCGGTTAACTGGTGTCCATCATTTGCATTCATACTCGTTTTTTATGTAAATTTTCGGTTTGGGAGTCGACAGCAGCGCCATAAATATTCTTATCGGTGGTTTTTGAAGCAAAATTTTTTCTTACGGAATGCTGTTTTCCATGTCATGAATTTTTTCTGTACAAAATTGGCACAATTGCGACTGTTAATTGCACTGCTAACTGCTTGTAGTTCTAAACAGTGTCAGCTTTAATAACATGTCTTGGAGGTGCCCACATGTTTTATAGCCCAAATTACTGGCTTAAATGCAAAATAGAAAATAAGGATTATTTTCTTGTAAAATCTAGGTTTGGTAAGCAAAGTAAAAATCATAAGTACACCTATCGGTGATTTTTGGAACTAAATTTTTTCCCGCGGATCTTGCTTCCAATATCACCATCAGTATTTTTATCAAGTTCAGTGCCATTGCGATTGTTAGTTGGAGGTAGATGTGTCTTTGAATAGTGCCAGCTTTAAAAAATAACCTCCCTATATAAATGTTAAATCATAGGAAACGTCTATTAAATTTGTGCTTATAAAATTTGAGATTTATTTGCTCAATTTTGGAACATATTTATAAAATACGCAATTGTGCGAAAAAATGTAAATAACTTCACAAAGTAATTATAATTTTTGTAAATGCTTACCAAAAATTTCATGTTTGTGTCTTTTTACGAGTAGTCGGTACCTCCATCCCGCTAATGTTAAATTAAGATAATTTATGTACCTTTTTCTCAGAAACTGTGTAATATAAAAACTTAAAATTTTGTCTGTATATATTATTTATACTTTTATATTTATACTGATGTGAGCTTTTTCAAATATATTGTTAAGTTTTTCAAAAACTTCCAACGTTAAACTATCACTATGGAATTTTTTGAAAATTGTCATTTTTTTCACGGTAACTGACTTTTACAAAAATATTTTGGGAATTTTTAAAAAAGCTCACTTCAATATATATAGTTACATATCAGTTATGTTCATTGAAATTTGCATGAGAATCCTATCAGTCAATTTTGAGAAAAAGGAACAATCAGTTTGAAATTTTTGATTTTGAGATATATGCATTTTTAATTTGAAATGTCACTTCCTCACAAACATTATGAATTACTGCATGTATTTGTCCTATTTTATTACACATTAGCTTATCCTATATTTATTTTAAGACTTTTTGTTTCCTATTTTACTTAAATTGTCCACAAAATACATATATAGCATTTTTCAGTTTTCGTTTAACGAGATGTTTTGTAATATTTACATTAGTTTTCTCAAAATTTCTATCAATTTTTGAAGAAGTTTTATGCGTGATGAATGGCAAACATCAAAGGTGAAAATAAAACACCATGAATGTCTTGTAATAATGTATCAAAATGTGAAAGTAAGGATCTTGAAATATGTGATTATACGACATTTCTCGAAAGTTTTCATTAACCCTCTGAGTGTTCGTCCTTGTCCTGAAAAATCATTCCGAAAGCGTTTACTTCTTTTTGAGAATTCCTTCGAAAGTGCAACACATTTAATTCCTTTCCCCTTTAAAGTTAGCGGGAGGTCTACAGGGGAAGATTTTATTACTCAGTTCGGCCTCTTTGTTGCTTTAAAACCGGGAGAAAACTCGTTCACAGCTGTAACGTTGCCTTGTGCGAATTTTGGGTGGAAAAAGCGGGTCCACGTGGTTGTTTGATCGGTTAAGTCACAATAAACGTGAAATGTTAGAAAAAATAAAAACTCGAAAGAAAGAAACTTGTTACAAAAGTTGAAAAATACTTGTTTATTTTAAACAAAACAAAATTTGAAAAAATTAATTTAAGAAAAATAAACTATTTTGGACTAACGATTTGAGCCAGGAAAAAGTACCTTGTATTTATTGTGGAATATGAGACTAAGAAAACACAAATACATCGTAATGTTTTTTAAAAAATAACTATGTAAAAAAAAGTAAAAGTGACCATCTCTCTCTCTCTCTTTTTAAACAATAAGAGAATAAATGAAGTATCGTTACATGCGACGATTATGTTTATGAAAGGAAATCAATCTTCCTCTATTCAATTATATTTTAAATTTAAAGTAACATAAAGAGGGATTTCAATACTTTTAATTTATATATATTTTAATCCTATAAATGATGTTTTTATGTTAAATTAATTTTTCGGAAAAAATCTAAATTTTATTTCATAGTCAAACAACTTGTACTAAGCAAAAATACCTTCTTTACATAGGCATTTGTGACGGAGCAAAAAGCAAATTTAGTCAAATTTTTTATTTTTATTTTAATGGGAATATATTTTTCTTCAAAATGTAAAAGTATTTCTAACCATTTTCTATTAAAACTTAATTTTTTATTTTTCTGTTTCTTTAGTGTTAAACGGAAAATTCACCGATAAATACAACTTTCACACAATTCAATCATTACAAATTCTAATGAGAGAAAAACTTCTCCCAATTAATTTTGTCTTTCAAAACATACTACTTAAAAACTTAAACATACTTAAAAGTTATTTGTCCAACTATATAAAATAGCAGATTACAGTCCCAACTTATTAAAACTTCAAATTAATATTAAATCAAAAGTGAGTTATATAATATTTTATTTATACGTTGGAACATTTTTCAAAACTTGAAAAAAAAAAGTTAAATTGCTAAAAGTACAAAAAGAATTTATTTAATTCAAACGCAATAATATCTCAAATGAAGCTAAATTACAAACACTAACTTATAGTTCATTCACTAAAGGGTCTAAAGAAATTCTTCCCAACTTTTTTACGATTGCTTCAGGGTCAAAACGCAGGGTTCCCCGAGAGCCGTAAAACTTCCTGTCAGTGACCATTGTGTCGCCACAACCCTCCCTAATTATCTTTCATGGTGTTAAACCATAAAAGAGGAGAAAGGATTTCAGAAAAACACGGCCTACCCACTTTTGAAGTCAGAAAAAGACGTGTGGTGCGTTTTCGAAGCATCTCTAGACGTGCGGAAAATGACGTTCAAACCGCTAAGAGGGTTAATGTTTATATACACATGCAAACAGTATTTTTAAAAGTTCAGATCGCAGTAACTGATAAACTGATCAAATTATTTCTTAAACAACCAAAATGGAACTGTTTTTATCTCTTTAAACATGAAATTTATGTATTTTTATGTATATAAGAAGCTTTACGTGCAACGACAAAAATCCTCAGATATACATATATACCTTTTTCTCAGAAACTTTTAAATATTAAGACTTCAGATTTTGTCTGAATATTAATTAGACTTTAATATTTATACTGAAGTGAGATATTTCAAATATATTGTTAAGTTTTTTCAAAATCCTGCTATGTAACAGTATGACAAGCAACGACAAAAATCATCACATATCATGATAAATATTATGACTTCAGATTTTGTCTGAATATTAATTAGACTTTAATATTTATATCAAAGTGAAATATTTCAAATGTATTGTTAAGATTTTTTTTCAAAACCAAGCAACCTAAAGTATTACTATGAATTTATTGAAAATTTTCATTTTTTTCTACGATAAATGCTGTATGTTAAAATATTTTGGGAAAATTTATAAAGGCTCACTTCAGTGTACATGGTTATGTTCAGTATACATATGAGTTATGTTTTATTGAAATTTTTTGAGCATCCTTTCATTATTTTCTGAGAAAAAATTACTTTCATTTTGATAAACAAACTTTTGAAAAAATGCATTTTTAACATGAAATGTCACTTCATCACAAAAATTATGAATTACAACATGTATTTGCCACATTTTATTCACCATTAGCATAAAGTGAATATATTTTAAGTAAAAAAAGGATCAAAAATGTTTTCAAATTCTCAGAAAATACATACATAGCATTTTTCAGTTTTTGTTTAACGAGATATTTTGTGAAAGTTACATCTATTATCACAAAATCTCTATAAATATTAGAAGAATCTGTAGCATTTATGTATTACAAATATCAAACTAGAGCATATATCATCATAAATATAATATGAAAATTTTGTCTATATGGTTTTGGTGTGCATTTGAAAAAATATGATTTTACGTAATTTCGTATGTTTTCATCAGTGTTTGTGTGTTCACATGCAAACATAATTTTCTAAAACTTTTATATTTCAAAAGTTTCTTTAAACTGGACAAATGATTTCTTAAACAGCCAAAATAAAAGTATATTTATGTTTTTAAACATGATATTTATGTATTTTTATGTTTTTCTTGCAACGACAAATAGCATTACACATCTGAATTTTTGTATGTCCAATTCATTCATTGAATATTTAAGTTTAAAAACTTGTCTGAACAGTAAAGAAACATTTATATTTATACTAAAGTTATATCTTTTTTTAAAGAAATTAGTTTTTTTTTTTAAAACAGACTTCTATTTATCATCACTGAATTTATTCGAAGTTGTTTGTTTTTTGACACATGTGCTCTTAGCTAAACGTTTTTTTTTTTTGTAATATTTTCAAAATATCAATTCAGTATCCAAAAGAATGCATAAGGAATATATAATGTAAATCTGCAGGTTTTTTTCACATACAGTAAATTTAGAAAAATTTTATTTTTTTAAACACAATTTTAAAAATATAAATTATGAAAACAGAAGTTTTGAAAACATACCTTGTGAAAGTGAAGAGTTTGTAGAAACTAAGAAATAATAAATTAAAACCCTTGGAAACATGTTGTAAATATAAATCCCGCCACCAAATTAATACAGTTAATCGAACAGTCAACTGTTATCTAAAGTTAATTGCGTTTGAATAAAAAAAAAGAAGGCAATTGTTTCAGGATATTTAAAAGGCAAATATCTGTCAAAAGTGGGTGTGGCCCACCAGTTGATGATTTTTTAAAAGTCCTTTTGTCATACTTCTAATTGAAAATATGGATGTATGTTATATCCCTAGAAAGGTAATGAAATACAGATTTCAGAAATATCAAAAACTGAAAATCGATCATTTGATGATTTTTACCCTACTGACTGCTCTTAAACATTTTTCAGCGAATCATTTTTTATCATAGAAGGATAATATTTTTTACACTTTAACATCATAATTTTGCTTTATAAAAATGATAATATTGTAAAGACTAACAATTATTGAGACAATATTGTAAATACTAACATTTATTGAGACAATATTGTAAAGACATTTACATTTGATTCTTATTTTTTTAAAATTCAAAATGGTAATTTTGAATAGGTGTTCATTAAAATATATTTATTTTTATATTTTAATTAGTTATTATGTTATATATAACTTTTTATAAATAATTGTGTCAAATTTTCTTTCAGTTATTATCATTTCTGTAAACTATTTTTTAAAAAAATAATTACAAAATATATAAAGTTTCCATTAAATATTAGATTAATTTTCCATAAAAATAAGAACATCAAGCTTTATAGTTAAAATTATTTTAAATATTTATTGCTATATAATTTTTAAATATATTTTACCCACAAAAGTATAACTGCATATTCAGATTTATTTAAAATGTTTTATTTAAGTAGTAAATAATAAATGATATATTTGCCATTTTGAAGATCAAAATCTGTAAACTAAAGTTTGAAATTCAAATATCGGTAAAACAAAGGAATTTGTATTTTACACATTGAATTGTATTTTACAAATATAATTCAATGTGCAAAAATTATGATCCTATATTTTTTTTAAATTAGTAAAATACATTATCCATTATTTTTCATAAACTCTAAAAGTAAAATTACAGTTACTTTTATAATTATTAAATTATAATATTTATTTGTGCGCAGTTATTTGGATTATTCATCATAATTATATATACATAATAAAAAGTCTTTTTCCTGAACATAAAAATAAGAAAGGCTGTAAATGTGAAGTAATGAAAATTAGGCTTACAAATAATAACAGTAATCTGCCTTTTATTTTGAAATAAAAATATGAAAATTTGTTTTCCTATACAGTTTATATTTTTTAAGATGCACTTTGTGTTGAAATATAATTATGATTGATGTATTTTAAGAATACCTTAATGAAATAAGAAAATGAAATTGTGATAATATTATTTAAAACCAATCACCTGAGAATAATATTGAAAAAAGTATAAAGCATATTTTCGTATTACCAATTCATTTTTTTATTTCCTTTTTAGAACCATAATAACGTTAATAAAGCTCCTGTGATACGTATTTATCCTAACCAACGCTATAATAATTCAGAGAAATATTCATGATGTGGATGATGATTTCCAAAGACACACAGCTGTTGAAGCTCCAATTTACATTGATCGAAAGAGCGGAAATGCAAACAAACACACTCCTACAATCGTTTAGACAAGATTTAAATAAGCGTCGTTATTCACGAACTGTTGGTAAAAATCTTTACGTAAATAATATGCAATGATAAAAGGGGGGGAGGAGGAAGTTTAATAATTCATCTCTCATGTATCGAGGAAGAAAAAAATTCATTTCTCTTGTGCTAGAGCCCCGAAAATGTTTTAAATTTATTACACTTTTATCGCGCGGGATGTTAAAGAAGAAGGGGGGAAAAACCTAGATTATTCCTGTGGTAACTTTTAAATTAATAAACTTCTGACTGAAATTCAAAGTAAAGAATATAAAGGAAACAAGTTTTATTTTTTATGCAGTATGAAATTTGTCGAGAAGAGAATGATTGCCGAAAAAAAAGATGTTTTTAGGAAACTACAGTTATATATAAAAATACACAGAAAAGAAGTTTGGGAAAAACTAATTACTTAGAATGTAAAATAAGGGGGAAATGTGACCCCACTTCAAATTATTTTCTTTGATTTTTATCAATACTCAAAAAAATAAATAAATTAAACCGTTAAAAAGATTTTTAAAAAATGAAAAAAAATTTAACAAACATATATGATTTATTTTTCTCATAAAAAAATAATACTGAAACCGTAATACTATCTGGTGAAATATGAAAAAAAACGAGCGTTTAATATTGTTTGTATTCAATCTTTTTTCATATTTTTAAGTTTTATTTTATTTAATTTTAAGTTTTTTTGCAGTAAGCACATAAGCTATGTAAATTCAGAAAATTTCACACTTTCTAATGTAAAACCATTCATTCTATATTATTGAATCAAGTTAGAAAAATAATTTGCAATTTAAATTTCTAATATTCTTTTTTACTTAAGTATAAATAATATCCATTCATTTAACTTTCCACAATAACGTGTTTTTAGATCAATGAAAGTAATGATACATGGGTTCACTGGAGAACCAACACATACATCTCAATTAATAATATTTTTTAAGAAAATTTACTTAAATGGGCAATGTTTATAAGCCAATAATCTTTCTAATGAACAAATCATTTATCGATATGATATTTGTTTAATTATAATACATTTTTAAGATTAAATTTTGTTTTCATTCTGATATTGATGGTTTGAAGGACGTAAGCATTTCATTTCGATACTTATTTTGATGTTTAAAGGTGCCTAATCTTAAGCATAGAACTGTCAATAAACTTACTAAAAGTATTGTAAAAGATCTCAATCTTATTTCTTATCGTTATATACATACATACATTTTGATTTTATGTATAAAACATTTAAACATTTTCAATTGTACTGGAGTATATATTGAATTGTATAACACACTAATTTTATAACTAAAAAAGTTTTGGTAACATAAATTGCGTCAGATCAACATTCTAAAAATAAAAATTAGTAATTATTTCTAATAAAATATATTGAACTGGGAAATAATAATATCCTGTTACATGTTAGGCTATAAAACAGTTTTGTCTTAATATAGAATAAGAGCAGGTCTTGAGATCTAAAAAGATAAAACAGTTCGTAATCGAATCTGTAAACTTCAAACGTCACTAAACAATCTAATAAAAGTCAAGGAAGAAATGAGATAAAAATTGAAAAAAAGGCATTCCTTTTATCGTTATCGTTCTAACGATAAGATATAAAATAAACATTCCTGTACCTTCATTGCTATATGGGTCCTTTCACATCTTATAAATCTTGGTTTCTAAGTGGACAAATAAAATTACAGGAAAGTGTTTTGACCATCATATTTTCAATGAGAGAGATATCTACTTTCAAACCGCAGTATTAAGAAAGCAATATTTTCACCTAATGTAAAACTGAAAGTTTTGTTGAATAAATCTTCAAATATAATTTAGATGAGTACATTGAGTATATAACATAATGAGTATATAACATTAAATTGAAATAACTTTCCTCTATGACAAAATATATAAAACCGGTACTTTTTACTTTTCCAACAATTTTCTTTACATTATTTATATATTTTAGCTCATAGTCCGTGTAAGTGCTTTACACTCAAAGAGTAAACATTTTTAATTCTATAATTTTTTTGAAAATACTTTGGTTTACTTTTAAGTAAAATTACATTTGCCAATCTACCCTTATGTTTAATTTTGCGGGTATATTAAAAAATAATAATTGAATAATTAACTAGGGCAATATTGGTATGTTCGTATGCATTTGAAATATAAACAATTATTGAAAGTTCTAAAACAAATGCATGAATCAAAAACGTTGAAATTAAAACATAGATCGAAAATAAGTAATATTTTGTATTACTTAAATTATATAGGCATTGTGTGAGTGAAAACTTTATTTTAACTTAGTGATTTATATTTTATTAAAACAAATTCAACAAAGTTAAAAATTTATTCAGTCATAAATTGGTTAGAAATATCTCATCAGTATTTAAAATTATTCATTTTTTTTTATATTTCTAAGACAAAATCATAATATAAAAAGGAAATTATAATTTAAGCAAAATGCAAAAAGCATGCAATTCTGTAACAAAACACAAACAGGGTTGTAATTTATTATCAATGACATTAATAAACAATTTTATGATTGTTGTATTATAAGAGTCATTTAATTAACGCAAAGAACAGAACTTGCATTAAATTTGCTTTCTTGGAAATAATCATTCCCTAAATTGGTATGCTTTGATTCAAATAGCTTAGTCTCTTAAGCCTTTTATTTGATTTAAGATGAAAATACTTCGAACATTTAAACTTTATTGCACCTGAAAACAATCTAAGGAAAAGTTTAGTTCTAAATGCATGGAGCGCCGCCCGTCCGGTATAGTGGTCAGTGAAGCTAACTGCGGTGCCGTAGGGACTGGGTTCGAATCCCGGAGAAGGCATGGATGTTTGTGTTGTAATTCTGTCTGTGTTGTATAACCCCGTGTTATACATTGCGTGGTGCACGGGGTTTATAAATGCTAAAAAAAATGCGTGGAGCCATTAAATAATATTTTCTTTGCAAAACAATTGTTAATCAATTATCTCTGAACTGACCTAACTATTCATATGTTTACATTTTTCTTGGGTTAGGAAAAAGAGAAAAAGAACAAAAGGAACAATGTAATATCAACTTAAACATTATAATCCTGTTCTTTTAAAAAAGGAAAGATGGGTGGCGGTCTTAAAATACGTGTGTATGTTCTGATTAGTTTTCATTTCCTCGTGCAAAATATTCATATGTACAGTAGACCCTGTTTTTGTGATGTCCTTTTTTATGCGATTTATTTAGTTTGATTTTATTTTTGTGTGAATTTTTCTGTGCTATCTTTTTTTATGCGGCATATGAATTTCAACGGCTTAGGCGTCACTGAAATGTTTTCTGTCAATGCACCAGTAGCGTAACGGAGAATGATACGACCCTCTCTACAAAGCCAAGTTTTGTCTTTAATATTTTATAAATTGGGGAAATACGGAATTTGCGTTAGGCAGGACTTGAGCCCCTTAGAATCCTGCCCCCCTCCTTCCCGCGAGGTGGGTGTTGCGAGGGTGTACGTTACACTACTGCAATGTACATATATAAACTTCAAGACACTTTTTTGTTCATTTGTTACAAACAGTCTCCCGACAATGCACGTTCAGTTTCTTTCTGTAAACGCGCCAACAGACCGCTTGATTGAAGACGAAGCTTGCAATGACAGTGACATTATCAATAATTTGATGAGTGGGTGAGTGAATATTAATATCGCACTGTTCAGCTTCATGAGGGCTTTTGGCAATGGACTTCGTAATTTTGAACCATGGTCAAGTGACGTGAGGTGGCCTGAGGTGGCCTCCTGTCTGTCTTAACTACCGCACCAACTGGAGAACGTTTGAGCTCTCGACAGATTTAACGTGGATCCATCCCCTACACGATGGGTCTTCAGTGGTACTGGGCTCGAACTCATGACACGCTAGGCATGATCCGATACTTTGGCCACTTGGCTACTGCGGCCATCAATAACTTGATAGATTACGAAGATGGGCAGGAAGATAAAATATATGCAGGGATGGAGCTTTCAAACAAATTGGAAAAGCATTTTCTTAAATTACATACCAATGCCAAAAGGGGTATGAAATTTCAAAAAAGCTTCAATCATGCATATCAGGTCATCGTGTTGTTGTTGCTTATGCCACCTGATCGACAGTAACATCAGATCAAGGTCCACGAAATTCATCGCGGCTAAGGGCTAGAATTTTACGCCAGTCGTTAGCCTAAGTTCTTGAGCCCAATGAAGATGACAGTGCGATTTTGCTCGGTACAACACGATAGATGGCGACACCATTCGGATCCACTGATTTAATGAGCACGTTCTTCGTATATACTCGGTGGGCACTTGGTGGCATCAGGCATTGAACCTAGGCCTTCCGGTCTGGAGTCCAATGCTCTAACCACTAGGCTACCCACGGCCCCTCATGACATTTACAAGCAACTGACCAACCGACCTTCGTCGCAAAAAAACCATCTCTTACTTTTATGTGCCAAAAAATTAATCAATTGAAAATGTATCTTCATGTGACGAAAATGATTTTGAACGTATTCATCACACGATGGGCTAGCTCTATGTATTATGATGAGTAGGAGTGAATTGTGTGTATGGTATTTTGAACACTTCTCCATGTATACAATGAGAAACTAAATGTTTTAAAAATGTTTCCATGTGTAATTTAACTATTTATTTTGTTATGGAAGTACTTTCTGATAAATTTCGTCATTAATTGGCGTATTTTGTAAGTGCGACTTTTTTATGTGGTCCCTCTCCACCGCATACAAAAAAATTCGACGAAGTTGTTATGGGTAAGAATTTATGAAATGTTCCAATATTTTTTGCGTTTTAATTTTATGCGGTCCCGTATCTACCACACAAAAACAGATTTTACTGTATTTAAATCTCTACTCTTAAAGCACACAAATTCATAATTTAATTTTATGGATTTATTTTTAAATAATAAGGAAACATTAAACTAAGCGCTCTATAGATACTACTTAAAACATAACAAAATCTTCTATTCTTGTTAAACATAAATTACATTTACTGAGAAGACATTATTGTGTTACTTATCAAATTATTTCTCTGAGAATTCAATAAAAATTAGCGAACAATGTAAATATGAAAGCGTATAAACGCATATCTTGTTTTCTTTTTTGAAAAATTACTTCTTTCAAGCTAGACTACTTAGTATTCATGCTAGACTAGAAAAATTACTTCTTTCAAGATAATTCTATCAACTACTTTTTTAAATTAATAGTAAACTGTTTCCCTTTTTAGCTCATACATTGGGAAGTGATCTATATTTAATGTTAGATATGGAGAAGAAAAAAAATAGAAGCATTAACATTAAAGAATATTTGCTTGATGGAGGACATTAATTAATGAATTAAGGAAGTAAACATTTTTTCTTTAATTCTGTTCGGAACAATTTGATAAGAGTTGATTTAACAAAATATATTCAATTTCAAATTTTTGTTTCATATTAAAATAAATGGAAATATGTAGCAACTACTTTTATTGAAAATGTTATATTGATGATGAAATAAATATAATTTTTTAAATAAAGAAAATATCTACACTGCTTGCCACCGTAAATGCAACACCCTGAAGGAAGCACGCAAATAACATGAAATTTACCAAATGCATTAGCGGAGGTGAGGTATGCAAATGATTAGAATTTCAGCTCAGACACACATCACGCACGCCTGTGGCACCGCCTCAAAGCGCTATTTAAGGCTTGGAGATTTCGACGATTTCAAGTTCAGCAATTGTGTTTTTCTTGTGGTTTTTTCAAAAAACGATCAGTTATGTCTCGTAGAAAACAGCGATCAGCTTTTGATCAAGTATCCGAGTTCGACAGAGGAAGGATAGTGGCCTACCTTGATTGTGGATTATCTTTCAGGGAAATCGGTAGTCGTATTGGACGAAACCAAACATTTGTAATGCGGATATGTGACCGTTGGATGTAGGAGGGTATGATGGACCGACGTGGTCGATTGCATCCACCTCAGTGCATCACTTCACGTGAGAACAGGTAAATTGTGCGCATGCCAGTGACGGATCGCTCAGTCACATCACGAACTACAGCACAGCACATTGAGTCTGTAACACATCATTCAGTGTCTGCGCGTACCATTCGGCGCCGTTTACAGCAGAGTGGTCTGTCCACAAAACGTCCATTGCTTGGTCTACACTTGACGCAGAACCACAGACGTCCCCGCAGCCAATGGTGCGATGAAAGAAGGATGTGGGTGGAAGAATGGAACGAAGTTGTCTTTACTGACGAGTCAACACCACGATGGTCGGATTCGAGTCTGGAGACACCGTGGAGAGAGGATGCTGAACAGCTGCGTTATGCACCGACACAGTGGTCCTGCACCGGGTATTATGGTATGGGGCGTTATTGGATATCACTCTCGCACTCCTCTTGCACGCATTGCCGGTACTTTAAACAGCCAGCGCTACATGTCCGAGGTGTTGGAACCAGTGGTCCTTCCGTACCTTCAGGGCTTGGCCACATCCATATTTCAACAGGATAATGCGCAACCACACGTGGCATGCATTGTTCAAAGGTTCTTCTTCAATATTATATTGCTTCCCTGGCCAGCTCGCTCTCCGGATTTTTCGCCAATAGAAAACATTTGGTCCATGGAAGCTCAACGATTGACCCAGATTACACCCCCAGATGCCACACCAGATCAACTTTGGCAACGTGTGGACGCTGCTTGGTCTGCTGTACCCCAGGAACACATTCAAAGCCTCTTTGAATCAATGCGGAGGCGTGTGGCAGCGGTGATCTCCAACAATGGCGGCTACTCTGGCTACTGATTCTGGCAGGAACCACACTTCACAGAAGTCTATAAATTTAATCACATTTGATACTTTGTCAACATGTTATCTACAAAATAAATTTTGTTGTGCTATCTCTTGTCTTTCTTGGTGTTGTATTTATGGTGGCCAGCAGTGTATATAAAAGCTGTGAATATGTTGAAGGAAGAAAAAGGTTTCTGAAAAAAATCATCATAAATTGCACATGTGTGTTCTTAATTTTTCATCAGTCACCTTTTTGTATTTAAGTAGCGTTACTCAAACAGTGGGGAACCCTCACCACTAAAGGGGTGTTATAAATCTACGCGAGATGTGCGAGCATATCGAAGAATTGAGGGAAAAAAAGATTATTTAAAAAATTTATTAATTTACTGAACAAAATCAAATACATTGTAAAACATCCTAAGAAATAAAATACACATTTTCACTGATAAAATACACTTATAAATTTATCGGACTGCATATTTAGTATTAATAAATAATCAATACTAAATTAAGAACAACTTTATTAATTAACTTTGATTCCAAGGGCCTTCAGAATACAAAATTATATGCAAAATTTAATACTTATTTTGATAATTTATACAGTTTATTAATAATGTCGTACTGCAGCTCTTCTGCAATTATTATTGAATTTAATACATTGATATTGTATGGATGGGGGTAAGGGCTTGATGAAAAAATATGATTGATTATTGGGTCACATATATTAAAATTTTGAGAAGCACTAATCTAAAGTAATCATAACGGTTTCTGTATAGTCTAACGCAAGTTTTCTTTGAAAAGAAAAGTTATCTTCCTTAGTCATTGAAAAGAAAATAAATTAACATCTTTCTTCCTACACACCAATTATTGCTTTAACACCACTAGCCACTTCTTTTATTATAAAATATTTTCAATGTTGATATGTTCGTAGGAAATTAGAGAATAAAAAAAAAAACTTCTTTCCTCAACATTTATTTTTCTTCGTTCTTAATGACTACTGGTTTAAAAGTGATCCGACAATCAAATCATCACCAAAAAAAGCAGAAAACAGGTCTAATTTTTAAGATGTCACCCATTTAATTTGATTTTGAAAAAAAGAAATCATTAGATTGCTTTTATCTAGAATAAAACTAGAGTCCCTAGAAAGTTTTCCCAACTCACATCAGACAACAGATTTCGTTTCAAAAAAAGATTAAAATATATATTTTAAATCATTAGGCAATTAGATTTATTATTCTAATAAATTAAACAATCGTATATTTTTATAATTAAGATTTCCTTCTATGAAACGCTTATAATTAAACTTTAAATAAAACTATATTATATTTCGTAGAGCAAAGAAAATAAAACCCAGGATACAAAATAATCAAATATAATCTAGTTTTTATTTATAAAAAAAGACGGGCCAAGGAAAATTAGTTGCTTGAACATTATAATAGAGGGATTCGAAATATTGAGGTAATTCATAAATTTGCTATAGTTGCAACTTTTTGTAGTGTTAATTGAAAAAAATAAATTTACAAATTGAAAAAAAGTTTACATTTAGCATAACTAAATGAAACTTTGAAGCCCAGAGGATATGTAGTAGAGTATCGCGCTTTCACGTTACAGGTCCGGGGTTCAAATTCCAGGTTGGGAAAGGTCGGCTCGGCCTTTCATTCCTTCAGTGCGTCTATAAATGAGTACCAAACTTAGTTAAGAACTAAACACTAGAGGTTTCTCGACAGGCTGACCAATTGACTGAGACATCTGCACATGCACCCCAAAGCCTAAGGTCCCGTAAACTGAGATAGGCACAGTAGACCTCGGCTCTCATGGGCTGTTGCGCCACTGAACTCAATTTGAATGTAATTTAAATAAAGAAAGACATGAAAAAAGACATTGAAAATGACTTTTGCCAATTAAAAATGTGAAGTGTCAAAATTATTATTTATTACTATAATGAAATAATGTAACTGGAAGTCACAGATTTTCGAATCTTTATATTTCTTGTTTAGATTATTGCAGGAATAAATCATAAACACTTCAATATCTACTATTATATGCGCAACATTAACATTTAAGTTGTTTGATGATACTGAGATATGCTGAATTTTTCCTCATGTTCTACATGCTATCCAAAATGTTTTGACCTCCCTCTCAACAAAATTATTTTTTTATCATTATTTCAAATAAATTTCAAATTTTTCTCATTATCACTAATTATTCTTAGAACGAAATTCTACTCATTTAAGCAAAAATTTACTTTTTTCTCATGTTTATATGTAAGCAAGATAAACGCATTTAAGAAGTAAATTGAGAAAAATATATTAAAGTTTGAACTATGAAATTCTTTTGATATTGCTATATCAGTTGAGAAACCTGTTTCCACATTATTTCATGAATTTTCATTAAGTGTTTTTAAAATGGAATGTCTAATCTCGTTTGTTGTGTAAAATGAGAAATATTTCTTAAAGTATATATAAATTTTCCCGGAATTCATTTTAGCTTATTTATTTCCAACTTCTCAGAAATAAAATAAAAGTTTGTCTAGAAATGATGAAGTATATATTTTGTTAGGAGAACAATGAAATTTCAAAGTACTCAGATATCAATTTCAAACCTTGAAATGTTGAAACTAAAGAAGTGTATTAGTATTAAACTAATAGAAATGTTAAAATATTGACCAGCTTCTAATTAAATATTAATTATGTTTACACAATCACTGCTTTTAGAATGATAATGGGAATTTTGTGTCATTTCTTTCTGTAGTGTTAAACTTTATAAATAAATATTGTTACATGTTCCTGGATGAAACTTTCGTTTTACATTATTAAGTTTTGATTAATATATTCCTGTAATGCTTACGTCTGACTGTTCTTAAAGTTACTTTTGTAGGAATATCGATAAAAAGTTATCTGTTGAAGAAAACATTTAAAAAAAAATCTTGTCATCTTGGAATAATGTTGTTGTTATTGGCGTGACCATGATGTGCAAATTGATAAAAAAAAAGAAAAACAAAGCAGAAGCTTTATATCACTCCGAAACTTTCAAAGACAGCTTCGGACTGCAGCAGTTTTTTCAGGGAAAATCAAATCTTCTGGTTCCTCTGGGCTCATCTTGAAAATACTGGCTTAAATTGTTGGCCAGCTGAGGATATGTTGTGGAGACTGTTGAACATTAGCGGGTTTTGAGCAATGATTTGTCCGTCAGTTGAGATTTTCATTCATTTTGTGTGCTTTGTTCTAAGTCTAGTTTTTTTGCGATGCTGTTGTATGGTTACTATTTAGATCTGGGATGGAATATTTAAAATTATTGTTGAATAGTCTTCGGCTGGCAACTGCATTGACGTCCATGAGGGTCGTGAGGTTAGGTGGTTGAGGGCAAGCTCTAGATTCTTTGGCAAGTTCATCGCCTTCTCATTATCGAAGATATTTACTTGGCCTGATATATATTGCAGCGGGCAGGATCTCTTTCCTCTGATGATTTTGTTGACGGATTGGATAATTTTGTGGCTGATTTTGCACTTACCCTTATGGGTGGCTTGCACCGCACACTTGAGTCTATCAAGATGACGATGCCGCTGCATTCTTGTAAGTTTTTGTAATGCACTCTTGATAGCAATGAGTTCGCATGTGTGTAATATCTCTCTCTTAAAATGATGCAAGTGCTTTTGCACTGAAGCTCAAAATTTACAGCACTAATTATTAAAATATCCTCCTATAGTGTTGAATCAATATCTCAAAGAATATTTACATATTTCACATAACATATACATATTGTCCAAAGAATTTACACGGATGTCAAATAAATTCAAGTCCTAGATTCTACAAGATGCAAAAATCATGAAACTAAGGTTTCAGCTTCTTTGTAAAATTTTTAAAAAATTTCACCAAAAATTCTTTTATGTTGTTTTTTCACACATTTTTAGCAACAAGAATTTAATATCTTTAGACCCCATATGTACTACTTAAACATCACATTCTTCAAATTCAGTCTTTCAGAATTTTTCTATATTATGTTATATTTTCCTATTCTACTGTCTCTATTCTTTATAACTAATATAGTATTGTTATATTTTCAGTTCTCAAGTAAGCACTATTTTTAATTATATCACTATTTTGAAGATATCTGAATATATATATATATATATATATATATATATATATATAAGGCTACTTCTGATATTCTTGCAAAACATATTTTGATAAAGGGTAGTATGATATTTTCATGTTATTGATAAGTTTTCCGAATAAAGGGACGAATTAAATAAACTAAAATTTAGCGCAGGTACTGTTAAAATTTTAAACTTAAGATCATTTCCTGCATATTCAACAAATGCGTTGCTCACTTTTCATATATGATTTTACCTTGCAACGAATAGCTTGTTTTAAAATTGTTAAATAATAGCTAATATTTTTTAATTCTAAAACTTGCTTATTTTAACAACCTTTTCAATTCCTCTTTAAACCAACAAATTCACTGGAATTAACTTTATTAAAAAACGATAAGGAGTATAGTGGACTATACCTGTCGTGGATGTGATATTAAAATATTCTTCTGGCATGTCTAAGGAAATTAAAGTTGTTATATCAAGAAGTGATATAAAAGAACATTACTGAATGAAGAAGATATAATACCATTTTTTCCCGGTATATATATAATATATATAAGCGGGATTTCATTCTAGTGTCCATTTATGAAATACTCATACATGCATTCTGAAATATGTTTAATCTGTTGCGGTAAAATAAATTTTTTTATGAAGAATTTGATATTAAGAGTAAATTATCTCAAATATGAAAAAAATACAATAGCAAATATTTAACAAAGACATATTTGAAATCCAAATGATATCAAGAAATTGGGATTGTCAATGATCCCAATTATCAATGCGAAGAAAAGTGACTTTAAATTTTATTTGTAATTCCAAATAATTTGTAAGTAATCAATATATAATATGTTTTACTAACAGCCAATATATAAAAATTATAATTTTATGTGTAATTAAATACAATATGAGAATGTGTTTATTTACACAAATTATGTGTGAGTAAATGCATGTAAAATTTTGCCCCAAATTATAGTTTACAGCTTGTTACAATACCCTTATATAATGATTTCATATTCTTTATTATTGAATATTAATATCCCGTTTAATAATAAATTAGGCATGTTTCCAAGACCACATAATTTCCACAAATCACCACGAAGTATTCCGCTGACTGAAGAAATTCAACTTTCGTCGCTGCTCCATAGTTGACTGTTAGATATGGGATTGAGGTCTGCCTTGTAGCCCATGCTCTAAGATAAACCACTATTAATAATAAATAACGTTACTCTAAAAACAAGGAAATAATAAATATTTGCAATATTTAATCTCTTTGTAAAACAAAGTTATAAAATGTTTTACTCCATCTTTTTGTTGTTTTATTTACACCTGATTGAGTTGCTAGGTATTTACTTACTAGGTACGCCTGATAGGTGGACAAACTCCAATTATAGAATTGATATAAATATTTATACTAATAGCTCAAATTATATAATTTTAACAATATACAATACATTGTAAACATGAGAAAATAAATTTTATGTCTTCATTTCCACATGTTTTCATATAAATCCAGCTTTATACGACCCTTTATTACTAACTATACCCTATGTATAAGTAAATTTATTAAAGCATCCTGAAAAACTTTGTTTATATATAAAGAGCATATTTTGTATTAATGTTTTACCTATATGTGTAATTACTGTTTGATCTTAAAAAAGTGTAAATAATTTATATTGGTATATTTAATACGTTAATATTACTTCATGATTGATTTATTTTATGAAAAAAGTTATATAAAATTCGCAAGCAACGCTGTCCTTAATGACGTTTCAATGGAAACTTGGCAAAATATGGTGATACGTCAGCCAAATTATCATAATTTTTGGTGTCAAAATTTGGTGACCAAGTGACAATTTTTGTGACATAGTGACCAACTGGATGCTTCTGGTAGTTACTGAGGAAATCTATAACATCTCTGTCTATAGTGTAAACGAATTTTTCGGGAAAGCGCTGGAAGTTAGAGGGAATTCCCTAGGGAATTCGCTTTTAGTTCAGCTGCTCCTTTTAAGCTAAATTCAACTTTTTAAGACTTAATTTTATTAACTATATCCTATGCATAAATAAATTTATTACAGAATAACGGAAAACTTTTTTGATATATATACAAAGATAAGAAATTAAAAAATATCGAACGCAAACATATTTATATCTGAGAATAATCATTTTCTTCAATGAAGATAAAAAGAAAAAAATCCTTTCTGACAAGTTATATAAAAATATTTTTTAAATCAATTCATTTTTAGTTCAACAAAGAAACATTTTATTTTGGTTATTTTTTATCAAATAGTTACAATTAATACAAATATGTATATACATATGACAAAATCACAGTATAAAGTGACAAAATAGAAAGCGATTTTCCTTGCCATTTTCCATCTTATTTTTAGTGTTTGACTATTTTTTGTTTGTTACTTCTTATTATTTATTCTTTATAGTTAAATTTATTAATTCTAATAAAATAGTATAATAAAAAAGAAATCACATTCTCAGAAATTGGGCCAATTTAGGTGGGATTCTAACCCACGACCTTTGGATTAGAAGTTCAACGTGATATCCATTGCACTAGAGAGACACATCGAACAACTGTCCTTCCTATATATGCTGCTGGACTATTATTTTTGTTTGTTTTTATTAATTCATTTTTAAATTTAATTAATGAATATATTAATATTTTAAAAAACTGTATTAACATCAACTGTCCACTGCAAGTTTTAAACAAATATATTTAAACTTGATGGGTGAATTGAAAGTATTTTATTACCAATTAAAAATTTGAACAACATATCTATCTATCTATCTATCTATCTATATATATATATATGTATATATATGTAAGGCGAGAGTGAACTAATAGTAGGAATTAAAAAATAAACGTTGACATATTAGTAAGAAATAATTTATGCGAGAGGCATTCAAAAATATGTAACTACCAAAAGCTGAATATTAATTGTAGTTTTTTAACAACATCAATATTAATATTTTTCTTATTAGACTTTTATTTGTTTCTAATACATGTGTAGTTATAATATTCTTTATTATATTCATAATACCTTCCGCAAAAGGATCAACACATTATAAAAAAATAATCTCTATCTCTTATTTCATCTCTCGACTACAGTGTATATTGTTAGCTTTTTATGTCATCGTATGAAAGATACGCGGTCATATTTTAACTTTCTTTTAAAAGGAAGTGAAAAAGAACATAAATAAATAAGCGAGCATGATGCTAAATTCATTGAATTACTGATATAAGGTATATTATTCATCGAAGAAAAAAGAAAAGAATGTTTGGAAAGTGCCTGAAGCAAAATTAATTAACTGAGCACATGAAGTACTAGAGGATGCCGCGAAAATAGTGCCAGTCAAGATATGCACTCGCCGCTCGTATATCAAATCTTTATGAGGTCTGCTGTAATGGCGTTTGCAGTAACACAGAAAGCTTTCAGTATGTGTATATCTTAAATAGAAAATTTTGAGTTAGATAGTGATATGGCTTTATTTAATCACGAAGTGAAAAAAAGTATCAATTATATGATGCATGGTATTTTTTTAAAGTTGCTCTAAGAAATATTTGTCATACAAGGGGGCCAGATTTAACTTATTCTAAATATTTCGATGCGTGTATTTTTTTTGAAAAATTATATTTATAATAAGGTTTAAAATTCGTCTAAGGCATATCATAAAAGTTAATAAGTTACCAATTACATATGCATACATTGGTGGCAAAAAAAAGTTCTGCGAAGGCTCATTTTTTTAAAAATGTTAATTTAGTGTTCGACTTAAAAATGTTTTCTTTGTAAAATTAATTTACTACCTTACCTATTTTCATTGTTTCTAATGTATTTTTAGTTTTAGCTTTAAACATGATGTACTACAGCTACCTGGAGGCAAGAATATAAGTAGCAAGTACAGAATATCAAAATATACAGAAAACATATTATACGTAGTAGAGTAAAACATTACAAACAAGATACATTGGCACTCATTTTTTTATTATTTTATGATTGTCACATGGTTGAACACAATATTGTATGGGCAAACTGCTTGCTTTAACTATGGCTCTGCACTTTTTGATATTGATATACACTTCATTAAGTTGTTTTACCATGACTACATGGTTGAAAGAAAATATTAAAGTTTCAACCAACTTACTTTTGCTTAAAGATTTTTTTCTTTGAAATATCCTAACCAAATATGTGCTTTATGGTTTGAAACGGATTACAATATAGAGACTGCTCAGTTAGCCTGATATTAATTGTAAGATCAAAATTATCTGAAAACCCCTCAAAATAGTGGTCACTGCTAGTGAAGACATGCTATTGGATCTCAAACAAGTGGAAAATAATTCAGAACAGTTAGAAATTGTATTTCAATATCTAGAAATGAGCGATGAAATCAGAAGGTGAGCTAAAATATTTAGAATTAGTGTCACAGATATGTCAAGCTTTTGTTCATCATATTCTTGTTATTTTATGAGTGCCCCATTTTAAGGTATATGATGTTGTGGTATACGTGCTGGACCACATTATCTGATAAACCATACAGTACAGTAGATACCTTCAAGCAGAACACTTAAGAAAGTTCTGAAAGTCAATCATATGGATTAAACAAAAAAATATGCGAAATATTCTGAAATTCTGTGCTGCCTACATTGAGCTAACATCTTGAAAAGGTCCATTTCTGTTTTAACAAAATTGTTCTTCCGTCCATATTGCATATTACGCACAAAATATGCATTTGATTTGATAATATAGGGATATTTTGGAACATCGGGGCTTGGTAAACCACTTTGTTTTATCAAAAGTGAAAAACAGAGTACATACAAATTTATCTCTTAAAGCAATTAAATGCCTCCAGCAATGATGTACAATAATTTACAAAAGAGGTGCAAATTTATCTTTCGAGTTATGTTTAAAATTTTTTTGTAATTCTGTAATCTCCATAATTATGAAGATGCTTTTCAAATAAGGTATATTACAAATAACTTATAAGCTTCCATCCCATCCAAAAGTGACAAGTTTGTAGAGTAGGACAGAGTATTACTAAGTGTCGTGCCACGTGCCACATGGGACATGCGTGCCATGGTTTACCGACCCCTGCTATAGACAATAATTATTAAAAAGCTGTGAATTTAAGAAAAATTGATCTCACCTCAGCAATAAATTAAAATGAAAGGCAAACATGACTAAATAGAATTTAAGATCAAAGCTGACAGTCTTGAATGTACCAGTTGTGACTTAGTTAGAAAAACGGTGATTCGTCTCAAAATACCTACCTTTCAACGTATACTTACTAGACTACGGAATTTTATGTGTTGGGTCATTTCCTGTCCCCCTCTCTCTCAACTGAATGTCTTTTTTGAGACATTCTGAGCAGAAAATATATAACAGTGCACACGTATTGCTATTTAATGGAAAATCATCAAGTATATGATGCGTTTGCTTATGGTAGATGTTTTCTCAAAGCGATGATATTAGTACATAAACACATCAACTGTCTCTGCATTGTTAACACGATTAAATACCTTCAATCCAATCGATACGGTAATAAATTCAGTCAATGGTAACATATCCACTTAATAAGCGATTAAAACGATTAAACGATTATTCTCTTATTAACTAGTATTAATCAATATTGGTGTTATAAACTAGTTGGGGAGAATTGAACTATACTAATCATTTGCATATTCATTAGTTAGATGTAAAATCTGATGATGAAGAAAATAAACCTTAATTTAAGAAATATATTTTTAAACGTCTTAAGCTAATTAGAAAGTTCATGAAGTAAAACTTATTGAATATTTAAACTCAAAACAAAAACTATAATTTATTTAAAAAACTAGATTATTTGTAGTATTTTTCTTTTCATTCAGATTTTGTAAAATGTTTAATTTTTGTATTATTTATTTTATTAATTTATTATTATTATTTATATACCTAGATCATTAATTTATTAAAAAAAATATTTCAAAAATGTTATTTTTTAAAATTAAGTTTGATTTCTTTTGGTACGGTGATTATATATATATATATATATATATATAAAAAAGTGCACACATATATAAACTTATGTTATTTCTATTGGCATTCTACAATTTTTAAATATTTTTACAAATTACGTTTTTTTAATGCCTAATAACAGTTTTGATAACAAAACCTTAAAATAATTTATTTTAGCAACATGTTTGTTTTAACTTACAAGCTGTAAAGTAAAAAGTAATATTGTTTTGGTTACACTATTTCGAAATATATTATACATTTGCATGTTATGAAAAATACATCCATCTTAAATTAAAACATTGGATTCAATGAGGGACATACACAAATTAAATATCTAAATATTATAACAAAAAATCGTGTGTAACGTAATTCTTTCATTTAAGGATACAGTAAAAAATTAAAATGTAGAAAATTGCCCAAAATATGGAAGAAAAAAAAGAAAATTTTGACTTACTATCATACTATATTAGCCTCTCTATCAAACGCAAAAAGAAAAAAGGTTTTTACTGAGTTATGGGGTAGTTTCGATTTAGTCATCCATGACCACGCCTCTTTGTTTATAGTCTACTATCATGTACTATGAAGAAATAGAATTTTATTTACTTTTGACAAGGCCTTGCTAATTTTTGTTTTTAACTATTAATTTAGCAATTTCACAAGATTGCAACAATTACTTTTAACTGTATTTGAGACCGATATTGGATTATTTGCTTACATTTCGTTCAAACTTTCGTGCACATTTTTTATTCGATTTTATTCAAACATTATATTAATTTTACTGAATTAAAAAGTTATTTTCATAACTAAAGCTATCATTTTAATTTGCATTCTTTAGTTTAAATTATTATTATGGATCGTATATCATCCAGATATAGAAAAAATAAAGATCGTCCAACTAAAAAGAGATGTTGTCTGACAATAGCAATAATCCATGCCAGAAATCTTTTGAAACTGTTGATGAAAGAAAAACTATAATATTATGATATTGCAGCGAGATCAATCATCTGCCCTAAGAACATCTTCAACAACCTAAAGAAAATTATATTTTCAATCATAAGGCTGAATTTTCTCAATTATTGCAGAAAGTTCCATGCGTGAATATTGCTCTCACTGTGTTTTTGTTATGAAACAGCACCATTCCATGGATAATTCTACAAAGATGAAACTTTTATACAAATCATATAACGAAAGCTATGGAAGTGCATATTATAAATTTCAAGTGCGGCCCAAAAATCACATGATATTAATAGCAATCTGGTGAGCGCCTTCTTATCCATTAGCAGAATTTATATTGCTTTAAATCATTTTTCAATGGTGCTTATCAAACCAACAGTGGACAGAGAAAAACAGATTTGTGAGACACATACACAACTAATGCGTAAAAAACAAAAGTTTAAGAAAAAATGCTTGAAATGTCACGCCAAGCAGCTAGAGAAGCTCACAAAAAAGTCGAGGCTTCTCTAATATATCATGAAATCATTGATGTAATTGTGTCTTATGAAGGCTAGCTGCAAAAGCAAGGATTAGGATTGATCATCCATGTTCTTAGTACACTTGTCCTTGACCATAAAGTATTGTATAATTACTGTCAAAATTGTGTAGTTACTGGTCGAGATATGTGATTCGATAGTGCAAAGTTTCACATATCTCACAAATGACATGAGAGTGAATGCGACAAAAATTTCGATGGAACTTCTGAAGCCATTTGAGATGCTTGCTCCAGTGACTATGGGGAGACGGTCAATTAGTGATTGCCAAATGAGATTCGTTTCGATATGTAGTGATGGTGACTCAAGACCTTTTAATTTTTAGCAGAAAATGAAATATATGGATCAGACGTAAAAATAGAAAAGGAAGAGTGCTTTAATCGGCACTTACGTATTAACGCAACCTATTGAGACGAAGCACATGATTGCCAATTCAGCGCATACAAAACATTTGAAATAAGGATTGTCAACTTGGCAATTTATTTTGAAAATTGGTGATTGTTACGACCCGCATGTGCAGAGGGAACTAGTAGTCCTATGTTTACATTTTCTCAGTATGCATGTAACCAACCCAAGGAGCGGACGTACCAACCATCGCTCAATAAACCATCATTATTTAAAGTATACAGTCCGCGCTCTCTTTGCTTGAGTAGATAAGTTACACATAACTCAAAGTCTGCTCATAGCCAGTTCAATACATTTATAGTACTACCACACCTTTTTCGGTCATAGGTATAGCTATCGCACCCCACCAAGTTTGTGTGGTCACCCGAGCCCGAACCAAATTTTAAAATGGCTCCAAGAAAACTCTCAGAGCTCACCGTGTTGAGCAGGCGTAACTCACGTCTTCTTGGTCAATTTACCCGAATAAAAAACTGTTTTGAAAATGTGGATTCACCGTTGAATCAAGCTGGACTAAAAAACAAGCTCGCATCGCTTTCCGAGATTAAAGGAAAAATTGACGTCTTACGGGAAGAAAGCTACAGTGTTCTTTCGGATGAGGAGCTTCCAAATTTCGAAAGCAGTTTGGACAAAATGGAAGAAGACGCAAATAATTTAAAGGTGAGTTTTAATACCTTACTTGAACCTTCTAATGTGAATACCTCTGAATTATCTGTTAAAATTAATTTTACAAATTGCAATGTGAAACTGCCATCCATTATTTTACCAGAACTTTCGGGACAGTATATTGATTGGTTGCAATTTATATCCCAATTCCTATCATTAATTCATGAGAACACTAGCTCATCAGACTCTGAAAAACTATATTATTTACAATCTGCCCTCAAAGGTCATGCAAAACAATTCCAAACAGTAAACGATTCGTACTCATCTTTATTCGAAGCCTTTAAAGGCAGATACGAAAATAAAAGATTAATCGTAAATAGCCATATTGGTGAACTTTTAAATCCTAATAAAATAAAATTTGAATTTGCTTTTCACCTGAGAAATTTAATCGATTACATTCAGAGTCATCTTAGAGCCTTAAAACAATTAGAATTAGAACCTAACACCTTGTGTGAATCAATGATAATTTTTGTTATAACTCAACGTCTAGATGATGAATCGCGTAAACAATATGAAATGGAATTACATTCCAATGATTTGCCTAGATGGGATAAATTTTTAGACTTTCTAATTAAGGGGACGGTGGACCTTTCAATTAATTTCTTAAATTGTTATCTTAATTAGCTGAAATTGGAATCAATATAGTAAATGATCACTATAATTCACAATTTAAATACTTTTAATATATATATATATATATATATATATATATATATAAATAATTTAATTTTTTAAAAACTTTTTAATTTTTTAAAAATGCTCCTTGCGCGTTAGTTTTTAAGATATTTTCTTAATTTTTGTTTTATATGTATATGAACTATAACTAAATATATCTGTGCATAGATTTTAAGTTCAGAATAAAATTTGATGAAAAAAAGATACATTTTCTATACTATATGAAATATTTCACCAATTATCACACATTCAAGGTAATCAAAACAACGTAAAATATAATCCGTTAAATTTTTAACAAAACCAATCCACAAATTTGTGAATTATATCATTTTTTATAACTTGTGAAAATTTTAAAGAGATACGATGAAATATGAAACGCAAGGAGCATTTTACGTAATCATGAAAAGAGAAAATTCACAAACTGAGAAAAACACATTTTAAATACTTATTTGTGCAATATGAAAAAATAAAACAAAATTTTACATAAATACTTACCCTTACATGAAAATCAAACATATAAGAGATTATTATAGTAGAAATCTAATAAATATTTTAAAATGTATTATATTTAGTTATAAATTGAATAATTCAAGTAATAGCATCCCCAAAGCTGATATTTATAAAACAAACATAGCGTGGCAAGACATTCACTTAAAATTTACCAGCACAATATGATAATCCTTCAGATTTTATATTTTTGTTTTCTATTGTATTAGAGATTTTTCGCTTCTTAATTATTTTATCTTTTGCAGTTTGAAAAGTTTTAATTCTACTTTTTGCTTTAATCGACGGTCATCTCTCATTTCACTAATTTTCAACGAGGGTATGAAAGTGTTCTGATGCACGTTTCTCAAGGTAAATAAGGATCCAAAATTAAATTCACTTACTGCTTTACAGCAGATATTTCCAATTTTTTCTTTGATTGGAAACTTTCTTTTTGGCAGTGACTCCAGATAACACTGTGCAAACATTCATTTGCATTTTAACTTTTACCTGAAGTACACCGGGACAGTATCTCATTGCTTGCTAATCTCTGGTACACAGGGAGAATCTTCGCAACAACCTCCTCAGTTAATTTTGTCTTCGTAACTGAATGACTTTGAGGGGATTCTCCATTCGCCAAAGCTCTTTTATAAAAGCACTAAGAAGGTTTGCCATTAGGACATTTGTTGTGTTTCGGTTTGGTGTCTGTGGAGGAACAATGATAAAGTGTGGCATATATTGCACTTTTCATTTTTTTTACGTCATCGCAATTATCTTTAATAGCTTTTCTGTAAAAGTTAGTTAACTTAACTATTGTGGTTTCTTTTAAGCTACAAACCTTTTTGCCTCCAATACAAACACCTTTGCTTCGCCACTCTTTCACTTTGCTGCGTAAACCAGTTCCTAAGCGTTTGAAAATATGGTTGATACATTCTTTTTTTTAATTTGTTTATCTTTTCCGTAGATGTTCAACGATATCAGATGTTGGAATGTTTTTGAATCTCCGTCTGATAGTATGCAAGTGTAGCACATATTGCACTCCTTGATGGATCTTTGCCACAAAATAGCAGCAGCTTCCATTTCCATACTAGATGAGGAACCTGTATGATTTATCTGACATTCAGATTTATGATTTTCATACCATATTGCAAAATCTGGACTATGCCTCGAAAGGTCTCTTACTGCAGCAGTACATTCCGTACAATACTTTGACAGTATTTCATCTATTACTAAACCTGTCAATAAATCAATAACAACTCCTATCCCGTACAGTGATTTATATCCCCGCTTTTGCCAAGATCCATCAAATGACACAGTTATATCTAAAACACCAGTTTCCTTACCTTCATTATTCAATTCAAGATGTTGCTTCCTAACTATATTTCTCGCAACTTCGAGGATCTGATGTTTCACATTTCTATTTTCTTCGGACAAAATTTTAATGTGCTTCGAAAAAGATTTTTTGTCCATTGTATTCATACCAGTCACTAATGAAAATAGTTCCAATCCTCCGTGACATTTCCCAAGTCTTAAAAAAGATTAAACAATTTTTTTGTTAATGTCAAAAAAATTTCTGTCCTTTACACGTGTACTTGAAAATGAGGAATTCAATACTGCCTCACAACTAGAGCAAACCAATTCTAGTTTTGATGCCATACCCAGCTGCGTTGTTTTTATAATATTTAAATTATTCATATCACATTCAGGGTACTTTACAGTCGACAATAAATTCTTCCATATATTTGTATCAACTAATACATAAGTTGGATCATTTTGTTCACTTATCACATGTTCTACAGAAGTGTGTGAGCTTAGAAGAGACAGCTTTCTTTCTGTTGCTGCATTCAGTCCACTAGAATTTAATGTGTAAGTGTTTACTTCATTATTTTCATAATTGGAGGACACATTACCACTTGCATCAGGGTCATTTTCATTTAAACTTTGATGCTCCAGTTCTATTTCTCCAGAGGACCATCTCTTCTCTGCTTTTAGCAAAGCCTGCATTTTAAGTTTTGATGGCCTTCCTTTTGGAACATGGTATCGAGAACTAATTTTGTGCATTGTACAAATACTGTTGGAATAATTAATTAATCGAGAAAATTATAATTGCGTATATTCAAATGAAAGATAGGAAAACTTTAAAAAAATAGACCAACAATTAGGTCAAAAACGACTAAGTATGCTGTGTTATAACTGATGTGAAACAAGCGCGCTAATACGATGTATACAAACAAAGCAGAAGTAGAAGTTGAAGTTCCTATCAGAATCCTTCTTCATAAAATATGCGATGAAAAATATAATAATTGAGGCTAAGCATATGCTAGAAACTAAATATGAATCGTTCTTGTTTATGTTCAAATGACAGGTGCCACGCCCATTTAAATAGTCGATGGCGCCCTGTTTAATTCTTAGATTACTCATAACTCAGTAGTTATTAGTCAAAATGAAAAAAATTCTTTGACAGAATCATTCTCTGAAATAAATAGAATATTATTAGTATTAAAAAAAATCGCAATTTTGAACAAATTTTGAGATTTTGAAGGTCTACCATCCCCTTAAAAGAAGTCAAGCCTTAGAAAACGCGCAAAGAAATTATTCACTGGAAAAAAGAAAGAATATTCTCCGAAATTCAAATAATTAGTCGTGAAAAGTGATAATAAAACCTTTCCCTTATGTTCTTTAGAACCGCATCCAATTTTTAAGTGCAAACAATTTCACGTTTGTGTGTTCAAGACAGAAACAACAAAGTCAAATCCCTTAATTTATGTTTTAATTGTCTTGGTCATCACCTTATTAAGAACTGTGTAAAACTGAACAAGAAATGTAAGTTTTGTAATGCGAATCATAATTCTCTTCTTTGCAACACAAGTGTACCCCGACAAGTAGCGAACGAAACCAACAGAAATTTTCCCTCTCCACAGAGTTCATCAGGGGTCATTCATGACCGGAGTGTCTCTAATTCACCGCTGGAACCATATACCCTACCACTGCGTGTCTTTACATTGAGGTTGGAGAGAGATCAGTTTTGCTTTGGACCGCCAAGGTCAAAGTTCAGAACGCAGCAGGGGTGTGGGTTTCAATGATCGCCATCCTTGATTCTGGCAGTCAACAAAGTCTTTGTAGCTTCCAAGGCTCAAATGTCCTCGGTTTGAAGAAACAAGATTTCTGTGCAACTATTGCAGGTGTTAGCGGGATTTCCTTTTCCGTGAAAAAAAGATTTCAACTGGGATATCGATCGGGGGCTAATTTAAAAGAAAACTCAACTTTCTTTTAGTCCCGGAAAAAACGAGATGTGTTCCTACTCAGCCATTTGATTTAACAAACATGAATTTGCCTCAAAATATAACTTATGCAGGTGCGGAATTTAATATTCCGAAATGAATCGATATTCTCCTGGGAGGTAAAATATTTTATGAATTATTAAAAAGTAAACAAATAAAATTACATGGAAATTCAATAAATTGCAAGACTTTGTTTTCGGGTACATCGTAACAGGTTCCATTCAAAACGATCAATCAAACTATTATTTTTACAATTTCCTTCAAGATCAGGTTGATGAAAATTTAACAAAATTCTGGGATTTAGAAGCAATAGGAAATAAAGAAGAATCTAGCTGTGATCCAGATGACCCGGCCATGCAAAATTTTAAATCCTCAGTACGTTTCAATAGTGGCCGTTATGAAGTTGGGTTTCCCTGGAAAAGAGATAAACAAGAGTTAAATGACAATTTTTCCGTAGCAGAAAACCGTGCTAAATCGTTAGCAAAAAGATTCATTCGGGACCCAGCTGTGTTCAAACAATATTTTGAAATTTTAAAAGAATATGAGTCGCAAGGGATAATATAAAGGCTTTTTCAAACTGAAAAACTAACTGATAGAGCAGTATTTTATTTACCGCACGAAGCGGACTTTCGCCAAGAAAGCCTTACTACGAAAATGCGCATTGTCTTCGATGCAAGCTCCCATGAAGATGGACAATTAGCTCTCAATGAGTGTATATGCCAGGTGCGAATTTAAATCCAAACATATTCCACAAGATAATTTATTTTCGCTTGAACATGATTGCTATTACCGCAGACATAGAACGTGCATTCTTGCAAATCTCATGACGTGATAAGAACAGAGATGCAGTTAGATTTCTGTTACCAGAACTTGAATCAAATCAAACAGATCCCTACAAGTTTCAAGTGTACAGATTTAAGCTTGTGATGTTTGGAGTCAACGTAAGTCCCTTCTTACTCTCCGCAACAATTAAATATCTCATCGAGAACTCTCGAAGAATTCATCACAATACTTTGTGAATTTGAAGCAGTGCTAAATTCCCGACCACTTACTCCTTTGACATCAAATTTCAATGATTTCGAAACCCGGCCCCTTTGACACTTCTTAGTAGGTAGACCCCGAACTTCCATAGTTGAACCGCAAATAACTGATATAAACGAGAATCGGTTGTCGAGATGGGAAAAAATAAAAAAAAATTACCCATCACATATGTAAGCTTTGGAAACGCGATTATTTAAATAATTTACTAGAACGTCACAAGTTGAAATTTAACAAGAATAATATTTCTGTGGGAACCTTAGTTTTAATTAAAGATGAAATCTTCCCAGTACGAAATGGAGTACTGGTCGAATAAACGAAGTATTTCCTGGCACCGATGGTAAGGTCCGAGTTGTGAACTTGCGCGTGCCAAATGGAAACATATCCAAAAGAACCGTTGGAAATCTTTGTATATTACCTGTATGAATTTATTTGTAATTATCGTACATGTAGTATAAGTTAACTTTAATCGTATTTTAAGTATCATCAAATGTATTGTTTTTGCATTTAAGTGTTGTAAATATTGTGTATTTACATTTAATCACTGTGCATGTATTTTTGCTTTGTAACTATTGTGTATCTTATGTTTTAGTATCGTAAATTGCATTATGTATTTGTATTGAAATTTCATTTCAATGGTGGAGACTTTGTTACGACCCTCATATGCAGAGGCGCTAGCAGTCCTCTTTGTTTACATTTTCTCAGTATGCATGTACCAACCCAAGGAGCGGACGTACCAACCGTCGCTCAATAAACCATCATTATTTAAAGTATACAGTCCGCGCTCTCTTTGCTTGAGTAGATAAGTTACACATAACTCAAAGTCTGCTCATAGCCAGTTCAATACATTTATAGTACTACCACACCTTTTTCGGTCATAGGTATAGCTATCGCACCCCACCTAGTGATTGTTATAATAATACGTAAGTACCATTTAATCTTATTGCGAATAGGCTAGGTACATCGTCATGCAATAGAGTTAAAGAGATGAAGGTGAAAAAGATGACTCTTTTTGAACGTTAGCAGTAAAGCCTTACGGAAAAAAATATCACAAAGTTACAAAATTACAGAAAGGCAATTATCGATAAAGTTCCAGACACCCAAAAAATGAAAACTCCTATTTATGTTAGTCTGATTTACTGCTAGTCAACTGATGAAAAACCGATGCATTTAAAGTATCCTGAAGGGGAATCATCCTAGTACTTTTATAAAAGTGCAATAGCCAAAGTTGAAAACCCTGGATCACATATCACTTACGTGTATGTTTGTGTGCACACACAAGTAGTAGAAAAATTATGACTGTTTATCAGTCTGCTTCGAACACAATCCTTGATAGTGGCTTAGCAGGCATAATTCAGAACTCAAATGGAAGTGAGTGTAGTTGCATTAGATGAAAATGTCTGAAAAAGGTATTTGTCTCAAAAAGGAGGCTAGAAATAGTAGTAATAGAAGTCGTCAAAAAGCACAATTTGAGTTACGTGAAATTTCTTGAATCGAAAGATGGCTCATGTCTAAATGACATTTTTCTATGACTTTTGTTGAGAGACGAGTTCAACGCCACTTTTATCAAAATATTTCTGCTAAAAAAGAGAAAAGGAAAAGATGTATTGACAATTTAGAAGTAGCCTATAGTGCCGGTAATTAATTTTTTTTTATCAGACTTAGCAAACAGTATTTTATTTACGCGTAATTTAATTTGCTACTGTTTTGAATTTTTATAATTTAATCGTAGAAATACTTTATTTTTACTCATTGTGATAAAAATAATACGTAATATGTTATATCGTTGAAGAAATAATAATGAAATACTTTCTGATCTAATTTACTTTAGGAGATATTATAAAGTTCTAGCTTATTTTAATCTTATTACTGTATATACCATTTGTCAAAGTGACTGTTAGAATAAATATTGAAGAATTATATACATATATACTGCACCTCTCTTATATTTAAATGATATTAGTTTTTTTTAAATTTAATATATATAGCTTGAATTTTTTTAAAGAAAAAAACAAAGTTATTTTCCTTTAACATAAAACAAATAAAGAAACAAAAGCCGCTGTTTTTCTCAAAATCAAAGATTTAACTAGAAACCATAATTCAGAATGTTACGTGAGTTGCAATTTTTGTTCAATTATAACAACATTTTAATAATTTTATTCTTCTAATATGTAATTATATATAACGCTTTCGATACATTTTAGTGTGTAATAGTTAAATTGTGAAAAAGAAATATTAAAGTTTTTTTATGGATAAAGCCATTAAAATTTTTGAAAATTTCATATAAATGTATGTTTTTTCCTATATTTTGTGAGTAATCTTATAAAACATTACTTTGTATGCATTAGTTTGGAAAATAAGAAATATTTTTAATAATTACAATCAGTTAAAAATTTGAAAAATGAAAAAAAAAACCTTAAATTCATGAAATGTTTTAAAATGTTTAAATTCTCGTTTAAATTTTTTTATAAAATTTTGAATTTTTAAGAAATTACTCATCTTTAATACAAAACTTTTATGTGGTTTTAGTTATAATATAAATACAGGCAAATTATAGGGTCTACCACTTAGGGTAACAAGTTAAAAACAATATAGTCCACTGTAGACTTTATGAAAAATACGAACTATTTTCAAAGTACCTGAACTTCGAGTGTTCTTGGAGTAATCCATCTGTTACAAGCAAGTAAACATTTCAGTTTTCAAACTTTAGCTTCCTGAACTAGGTTAAGTGGCATCACTCAATTTGATAGTGTATTCTATTTACTTTGATTTGTAACGGTTCACTTTATACAACGTTGAGAAAATAAAATATATTCTACTAATATAAAATAAAATATATTCTAAAATATACTACTACTTTCAGTATATGGTGCCAAAAACTCTGTGAATCAAGACCATGCAGTTATACTTCTTGGTGTTTGAAGAAGAATCAACAAATTTATTTTCATACAGAGATTTTTTGTTTATTCGGCCGATTACAGCTATGGCGATGCCTGATGTAGCTACCAACCAAATGGCACAACTAAAGTGGAAACGAAAAACTATTCGAGGTAATATTGCTCGTTTTTCTGCTGAAATAAATAACTAAAAAGATGTTTTTTCAATAGAAGAGGTTGAATGTATTGCTCATCAACTATTTTAAAGGAAATGAAAATAATAGAGAACGAGATTCATTTTTTACTTTCGGACGAAGAATATGCAAACGATATTCTTTAGAGTAAAAACTATACAAATAATGCCGAGCTTGTGAGCTTTAAAGCTAAAAAAATCATTCAAATTTAATTGATTCCAACTACAAATAAATTTGATATTAATAATAATTTTGCTATGAATTTAAAAACTAAACACCGGGGGTTTCGCTCCAGACTGACCACCTGACCGGAACATCTGTTCATGTAAATAAACACCCGAGTTCACCGATATTAAAACGGACACAATAGGCCTTGGACCTCATGGGCTGTTGTGCCTCTGAGTTAAGTTTAACATGAAAATTTTACCAACAGATTTACTATTATTATTGGAGTAATATTCCTTTTTTATTATAAATTAATTGAAATCTCTCAAAAATATTTTGAACATTTTAAAAATAATCAATTTGGTGGCCTCTCTCCATTCATTTTCTGTTTTATATTCAAATTTATCACCTCGATAAAGAATTATTCAATTGTATTGTAACTTCTTAGAATCTTGTATTGTTTTAAATCTATCATTTCTTTGTTTGATTGTATTTGCCAGTTGTTTAACGGGAAACCGGAACTATAAATGTTTACAGATTTTTGCTTAAAAATAAATTCTATGTAGCTTTGCTGGAAAAGGTTATTCGTTAAATGTACAAATAGACTATATAAACATTTATCAGTTATACATTTTACAGTTTAGGAACTTTTGCAAGCCATTTTAAAACATAAAGCTATTACCAAAGAAATTTCGTTTTCATGAACTTTCAAAGTTACTTATTAAAATTTGCTTATTCATTACTTACTGTATGTTTCTTTACATTCAGTTTAATGATCGTTCAGTTTAATGATATAGTGAAACGAAAATCATTCTAATGCATAATCTAAAGATATGACTTTTGTTACACTCTTATTGTCGACAATCACTGAAAATTCTTAGAGAGGTAGCTACACAAATGGACTACACCGGAATTTGTTGTTGAAGATCGTAGAATATATAATTGCGCAAGATGTAAAGGTGTGTGGGTGATTTAACGATTGGTTGAGGCATTCGGTCATCTTTAGATGTATTTTAAGGAACTTTGAGAACTCAAAGATGACATCTTAACGCCATTTGTACAGTTAAATCACCAAAGTGCCGTTAATCCTGAAAGAAATTCCCAGACATATATTTTTTGACACTTCCAACAATATCCTCAACAATATATTACGTACTTTCATAAGCTGCTTAGTTACAAGATCTGTAGGTAACACAGTAAGTCTGAAGCTTATTTGGATGTCTCGATCTCACTAGGTTCTACACTAAGACGTTTGAAACCATCAGTTTGTGACAAACCATATTTGTATGTATGTAAACCAGTGCTTCTCAAACGTTCAATAGTTGCGACCTAATAATTAATCATAATTTCCATAGCGGTCCCCCCCTCCAATCCATAATATTGAATTCAATATTACTAAATTTTGATGCTAAATCTACAATGCAAAGTTAACTTAATAAGTACCACCAGCGTATACAAACGTCTTGCTCAGCCAAAGTCGTAATTGCTCCGGACGTATATATACACTCATGAACAAAGAATTTAGCGCACCAAGAAGGAGATGTCAAAATAAAACGAAATTTTACATACGCAATGACTACTTTGAAAATTTGGCCAGCAAAAAATTGTTTAAAGCCAAATATTAACTCATCTTTTGTTCATTAAATGTTTATTAAATTAATTTCCTTGCAAAATGGTCAGTATAAATCTATATATATATATACATTTTTGTAAGAAAATAACTTTTCGTCCGTTAACATATTTATGTCAAAATGATTAAACTTACACGATGAACATTTCATAGTATTTAATATAATATGGAAATACATCTTAGGTATCGATTTGTTGAATTAATGTTTGAGAAAAATTTTTAAGATTGGACACTTATAAAAAAATATTTATTCGAACAATAAAATAAATAATACAAGAGAGGGAGAGGTTTATTTTGTTTTATAATAAACCTCCAATGCCTCTAAAAATTTTCTATGCCTTTTAAAGTATCTAATGGACATAATATAAACTCACACATGAAGATTGATAATAGTTTTCCACAATTAAATCATATATGTCTTGATATATATGAATATAATAGTTTAAGAAATTTGCAGCATGCTACATAATACTGAAAAGTTTGGATAGTGTAAAAATACTATTTAGATAACCAATAATATTTCATAAGCAGTTATATTTTATAATTTTTAAATAATTACAACATACAATCCTCTCAATATTTGACGATATAAAAATGTAAAACAATGAATAATCTTATTACAACATTTAAGTATTTCTAAGTTGTATATGAATAAATTATATCACTAACAGCAATTATAAGATGCTGCTCATTAAGTGTGAAGTATCACATAATTCCTAGCATTTTTATGAGGTACAAAATAAAAAGTGAAAAATAACACTATCACCCTATTTATGAAATTTACATATATGGAAAGAAAATACTACACATCAATACTTTCTTACATTTAAAACTATACCCTTTGTTAAAAATCCTTTCCACCAAAATGTTTTTTCATTGTCTTATATTTATTTGTGTAGCATGAATGAAATATTTATAATTTGCTTGTATTGCAAAAGATAGACTTTTTTGTTCTGGTTTTTATTCTTTAAGAGGTATTTTCTCCTAACAGTAAAAAAAATATATATTTGAATTTTTCTGCAAATTAAAATAAATTTCCTCATGATTAAAAGAGAAATGTTGAGGTTCCGTGTATCTTATCAAATATCTTTTGTTATTTCACAAAGTTTTTTATTTCATTTCCTAAGAAAGGTTAAAAGTAAAAATAAAAATCTATGACTCTGTTTTTGCATTTTTTCAAAGTATTTTTACGTAATTCCTCAATACATAGAACTACATCCTTATTTACATTCCATTATTCAGCTCTAAACCACAAAAAAATGTACTTTTAAAAATGCGTAAAATGTTTCCTTTGAATATAAGGCTAAAAAAAATAATAAATCCTATAATGACATTTGAAAGGAATGTTTGACGAGATTATTTTTGTTTCTTTAAAAAAAAGATAACGAATTCACACAAAATGATTTTCCAGGCATCGAAAAAGAAGAAACAAGCTTTTTTCTTCCCCACAGTTTCTGAGTATCAGTGTCGTAAAGCTTCGTTTTCAATGCATTATCTATTGTTATTTCTAGTTTACCTTCGATATCAATAATACTTGGTGCGGACAGAACCCTTTTCAAAATGCACAAAGAATGTAATGCTTTTTTTCATTTCTTTTTTTCTGAAATATACTTTATGTTTATTGACTTTGTCAAAAAAAATGCAATTTTTAAATTTTTCTGATGTGTATATTTGTATATATATATATATATATATATATATATACTATATGTAATACGACTATGTTGTTGGAATGGATTCTTTATATGAGATAGATAAGGCAGTACGGTGATTGAATAAAACTTGTTTATTATCCATCTTGAACACATAAGACATTACAGGGACGATACAATATAAGCACACACAAACACACTGCAGCCGGCTACATGTTTACACAGACAAAATACAGAAGCGAAAGAGAACGGTCCCCAGGAATCTCGCTATTTATAGGCTGCTCAAATCACATGATCTGAGGGAATAGCTAGATGTAGTTTAAAATATTCTTGTTAAGTGCTGGCTAATTTATTAATTGAAGTTCGGTCCTGAAGGGATGGACCAAAGATAGTTAAACGTTATTTAAGAGGATTATATTACTGGGATTTAATACATATATATATATATATATATATATATATATATATATAACAAATGCTTCATATTTCTATGCAAATATTCTAGAATTTCTTCTTAGGAAAAACTAATAAAAATACAATTGTTTCACACACTTCATGAAGTTATCATATGTGCTTTTATTTTCTCCTGTTTCTATTTCTATTGGTTACATATACTTAATACGAAAAGACGTTCTGTTTTATAATATCTATAATGGACCAAATTTTCTACATTACTGGAAAAAGTGAAAGACTTTCAGTTTCAACCTAAGTCGAAAAAAGTCGTACAAGCTGTTGCTAATTTTTTTCGAGGTAAATTAAGCCGAATCTTAATATGCGCTAACATTATGCTTTCCAAATGTAGTAATAGATATATATATAAACACTTTTATCACATTTTTGTACTTTTACAATGTTTCACGTCAGCCCATTGTTTTTATAAACACGCATTTGAGTTACGATTTTACTATGCTAACTAGAAGATATGATAATGAAACAAAATTATCATACACTAATCATTTAAATGTATTATCTTTTGATTATTAACCATTGATGATAATACTCTAATCTTTCATAAAAATGTATACTTTTTATTTAAAAAATACATTTAAGCAATTTAATTTTACAAATGTCTACTATGGTTGGAAAGTTTTATTCAATATATAAAGGGATAGTTATGATTTATTTTATATAAACTTTTTCGTATCATGATTGAAACGCATTATAAGTTACACAACTCAAAAATTGAAAGTAAATGACCAAACGTGGATTTACAATTATTTTGGTTTTCCCCCCTAGATTTCAAATTCAGTTACTTGAAAACTGATTCGTACATAAAAAGCAACATAAATTGAGGAGTTGCTTAACAGTTTGTTTGGTCCCACAATTTTGTAAATACAAGTACAATTTTGAAAATTGAAAATAAATTGCCTTTATTTATTCCTAGCGTAATTAATGGTAAGTATGATGATGTAGAGTCAATTAAGTTATGTAATATTCAAAATAATGATGTGTAATATTTGATACATGTAGGTTTATGTAGTATTAAAATAATCCTGTCATACTTAAGTTGAATAAAAATAAATACTCTTCTTATTGAAATATTTACATAAGATATTATACGAAATTTCATTACTCTCATAATTTTATTTCTTATTTAATCACAAACAAATAAACATTATTACGTACTGATCTAATCTTCCAAAAATGAAGAATTTTCCTGAATTATTTTTAATCTGATTCATACAAATACATAGTAAAAATACATCATTCTGGATCGATAAGATGTATTGCATTTGCATTTTATATTCCGTTTTTTATGTAAACTTTAGACTTCCTTAGAGTATTAGTCCAGTGATATTTTTAACTTATTAACTTAACAAAAATAGAACAATTTAACTCTCGCACTGAATTTGTTTCGCTTAATCATTTGATTCTAAAAATAATTTTGTTGGTCAAAGATGTAAATCAAGCCTATTAATTTTAAGGATTCCTATTATCCTAAGGCATAATTTAAAAAAGAAACAGCAAATAAGTAAAATATTAAAAAATTTCCTCATATTAGAACATTGTGAAATAACCCACATTTTTTTTCATCGCTGTTTAAGCCGAATTTTTAAAAAGAAGAAGAAAAATTTTTAATTTTTAAAAGATTCAAATATACATATGTGAATTACAAGATAATTATTTTACATACGCCCCGTTTTATATTTTAATTATACGAATGGAATGTAAGGCACTAGTTTTGATACTATTATCAAGGAATGTGTTGCCATAAATGGTAGAATCCGTACAAAATTTTGAAAAAATAAATTCCTAATATCATCTGAACTTTACAACATCAATCTACAATAAGGAAATTGATTCATAGTGGAGTTAATTTGTTATCAAAGTGAGCTTCACTGATTTAATATATTACCATAACAATAGAATGAAGGCTATTAAATCTCGTTAACACGGCTAAGATAGGGTGAGTGTTGATGTCATCGCTTGGAGAGAACATGTCATACAAGTAAAATGCAAAAGTTGAATAAGCTTGAGGGTATAGAACCTAATGACAACATCAGAATATCTCACATGTGTTATATCCCTGATATCGCTCTCCACATCTGCCCTGTGTAGTCAAATTGTGCAATATAAACAATCATTGAAACTTTTGTATCCGGTTATTCAAAATGGAAGATTTTTGAGTCAAGATTATGTATACTTATGTCAATTGAAGCAATGTGTGTGTCCTTTAGAAAATCTAGAGTTCTATGCAACTGATGTTCTTTAAATATATAATACACACATATAAGCTTTTTAAAAAAATTAAAATCGACTAGTAATTGATAATATTTAAAATTTACTTATAGCGTAATCTTAGATTTTAAAATTTAACATTCAGACAAAAGAATTAATCACTGGAATTTAAAAATTGTAGCTATATACTGTAATTTTAAGTAAGTATTGTCATTACATATATTGCTAAGTTCCAAATTCAAAGTGAATATATCTTTAACTTTACATTATATGTATACGAGGATTATAGGGCATAAGTCATGGCAAGTATTTTTCTTCTTGTAGATATGTGAACGGATCACAAACGTATATGAGTCGTATGGAGGTTCTGCAGACATAGTGTGTATGCAGAACAACAGACGGCTCTGTGATAGCTGGTAGTAGCGCAGTAGGGTTTGCTATCTCGTGTATTTCGCGGATACATTAATTTTTAATCCTGGGATTTCAGGGTTACATTATCCAAATCCCGGGATTAGTACCGGTAGCGGGACCTGTTGATCCTGAACCTGCCTACTTACTAACCATCACAAATAATCCTGGAGTACAGCAGGGGGCCCACTCTGAGCCTCCATTGAATAAAAAAAAATGCAAGGACGAAGCTTGGTCGGTATAAAACTCTTTAGTAAACTTAAAACTACAACTATTGACTAAATTGTGGTTGAAGTGTGTGGAAAAAATTACATCAAACCTTATGTTAGTCATGTGTGATTTGTCTTTCCAGAGCAAACTTTAGTTCATATGTATTTAAATAGAAACAAATTTAAACTGCAATCAAGTTCACTCCATTTGTTAACAATGCTATTCTGAGTAGTTATTGCTTGTGTTCGTAGTTAAGCATAATGTTTGGATCGTAAATAAAACAATTTTGTTTGAAGACAATTTGGTGTTCTTTAAATTGTTGTTCTGTTTCTACAAGGGCTAAAATTCATTGCAGCTGATTTGGTACGAGCTCTCAGCTTGACAATAGAAATAATAGACGATTTTTTAAATATTATATTGAATAACCTACCTTTTTATTTAAAAATACAAAAAGGCAAGATAGATTTTTAACATTAACTATAACAAAGACAATACCTCGATTTAATAAAGATATTTACACCTTTAGAAGATTATTTTTAAAAGAAAAAATAATTAATTGTTCTAATTTAATTAATTTTGTTATTCTTTTTAGCTTTTAAGTAGAACGTCAATTAAAGCAAATATAATTTTTCTATGCTAAATCTTACTCAAGTAAATAGTTAAAAATAAAATCTAATTTGTTTAATGCAAATAAAGTAGTTTGTTCATTAGAACTTCTTGAACTTCTCTCGTTCAACAATCATTTTCAATGCATGAATATGCCTTTGAATAAATGTAATAAACATGCTTTACGTCAAGGTTAAAAAGTAAGTTGGTCTCCGAGAATAAACTGCTTAATTGATCTTATTTTATCATCTTTTGTCATAAAACAAGATAAATAAGCTTTTGCTAATTAGCAATAAAGAGTCATTAGAGCAAAATATATTTTTGCATAATATAAGTTATTATACGTAGAATCAAAAAGTAGAAGCAAAGAATGTGCATTTCTTTGGGTCACTAAACAAATTTTTATTAAAACAATCTTTTGTTCGTGTATGGGAGAAAATACATTATTTTTTTCTTTTCCAAAGGAAGTCGAATAAAAGGAAAGTGAATGTATTGTGTATGCGGTTTTTGGTTGAATACTTCCCTGATTTAACATGTGCATATTTTTCTGAAGCTTAGTGGATCGGTCTTTCAACTTATTTTTGTACCAAATTTTCACAAAAGAGGTGAATAATAATCTACCATTTTTCAATTACTTTCTTTATGAAATAAGTCATGTGGAAAATCTTTTTTGAGTGAATTAATTAAACCAATTGTTTTGATCGAATTTGTATAAAATAATTTGACATTCTAAGTATTTTAAGCTTTTTATATGTTTCCAACCTTCTCAATATAAATCAAATGACTAGAAAATTTTTGTTTCGTTATTACATGATCGTTGAGCACTTTTTTTTTTACAAAAATCAAACAAATTACTCCTTTTATTGAGTATTTTGTTACAATTTGCTTCCTATAAATTTTGAATCGTAATTTGAAATAATCTTTTGAAAAAATTCACTTTGAGTAAAACTACTTTATTTTTTAATCAAAAGTGTAATTTTTACGGAAATGCATTACAGCTATATTTTTGCCACGAAAACCTTACTATTTAATATATATATGACATATTATATTAACATATTCAAATATCATAAAAAAATCCTATCAAGATCATGATGGAAACTAAAGAAGAAAATTGTAAATGTAAAAAAAAAAAATGATTCATAATACTCGTAAATGCGCAAAGATATCTCACAACCAGAAGAAAATATATTATATTTCGAAAACATCACTTCGGTGGAAAAATTGAACAGACATTAGGAGCTTTATAAATCAAATTACTTAGTAAGAATTCACTGAAATATAATCTCATTGTTATATTCACAAACTTGAGAGACGTTTTCATGAATATGAAAATAATGCTTTAAAAAAGTCATTCCATAAATTTACCATTTAAAATTTATTTCTTAAACTCATGAAAAAATGCATGAAGTTTAGAAAAGCTTATAGTTAGAAAACTATTACTAACTTGTTTTTAAAATCTAAAATTAAAAAAAAAGTAAAGGCATTGCATTTTAATCGTATTTTATTTTATTTAATATTTTGTTTTATATAATATTTTCTTGTTTAATTTAATTCATGCTTAAAAATAAAATTTCATCAGTCTGAGTCTCAAATGACGAATATAATACTATCTGATTCACTACTAAATAATAAGGACAAAAATTTACTTACCATTTCATACAAGCACATGGAACACTCAAATGTAAACAAGTATTTTCTCTGAAATTGACATTTAATGTGTATTATACCCAATGAAATTGAGTACATCAGAAAAGGACAAACTCTTTTTGATCTTTTTTATTTACTATAATTAATTTTGCTTGTTATTTTAGAAAGACGCATTCACATTTTATAATATAAAGCATTTTAACTAAAAATGTAAAAAAAGGGGGGAAAACATACTTTGCACTATACAATTCCATTCCATGTAATTCATGTTTGTCAGCAAAATTTGAAAATGTAAACGCTGAAACAATCCAAAATGTGTACTACGTTTATTGATAGTGTTACAAGGTTATTTAAAATTACATGACATATTTCTGTTGGATAAGACTGGAAACAAGACTTCGTGTTTGTTTTTCATAAAATTTCAATTTTCAGCGTATTATACTTTTCTTTATTTTCGGCATTGTTATCCTCGATTTCCTTTTCTGAGCTTCAATGCCTGTTTTCAATATAGAATTAACTGAAAGTAATCTAGTCAAGGTTTAAATTATATGGTTAAAAAAACATCGTTGTATATTCGTTTTACAGTACTTGAATCTTGGCAAATCTTTAACGAAATAATTCTTTTTTAAATTATTTATTTTAGATAATATATACGGAATTATTAAACCAAAGTGGGCGAGAAATCAGAGAACAAAATCAATATTTCCAGAAAAATTACTAAAATTTGAACACTAATATCTTTGAAAGATTATAGACAGGACAGAAATTTTTAATTGAACTTAGAGGATGATTATTGCAAAAGTAAGATGATACTTTTTTTTGGATAAAAACTAAGTATTGATTTAACTGACGTAAGAAGTAAGTCTTTGTCATACCATGATCTTCCTAAATTTCAAATATTCCATTGCCTTCGTCAAATTTAATTCTTAAATTCTGTGCTCTGTAAGTTTTTTTTTTCTCTCCAAGCATTTAAATTAAGCAGCAACTTTTCTACAAAAATAAATGAAAAATATAAAATTAGTCGATGCTTTTATAAACATTTCCATACAGAATTACAGAATTTAAAAACTAATTACAGTTGTGCATAGTAAAAAGTATAAGATGTAACTTAATCAGAATATTTCTAAGGACTAAACTTACTAATTAAAGGAATATTTCAATAATTAAAGAATTTTCGCAGTTATGGATTTTTTACGTGAAAAACTTTTCGTCTATTTTTACATAGAACACTATACATACTCTAAAACTCAACTCAGTGGCGCAACAGCCATGCTACTGTACCATCTCAGTATACGTGACATTGGCGCTGGGTGATGAGATGTTCGATCAGGTGTCAGCTTGAAGCGAAAACCAGTGTTTGTCCAAGTAGCTTGTTCTCATTTTATCGACCACTGATGAAAGCTGATCACCTTACCAGCAAGGGTTGGACTGGACCTGTGGTGTGGAAGCGCGATGCACTAACCATTCAGCCACTGGGCTTCGAATACTCTACGAATGGAAATACATACACTCTCTCATATATATTATATATATATATTATTTTCCATTTGTTGGGTGGCTATAATTTTAATACATCTGTGACGGATCTGTACGGTCTTCACTAATCCTGTGAATATTTCTTTCAAATTTTATTTATATCAACCAATCTCCACCGGGAGCCAAAGCGTGATTTATGCAAATGAGATATTTTATATAAGTTCGAGTTTCGCGAGTTAACGAGAGAGAATGAAATGAAATGAGAAAGAGTTGTAAAGTGAAGAAGTAGATTTTTAAAGTAAAGTGAATCGAAGCATCGGAAAATCAACTCGCAGTCGTTGACAAATTTAGTGTGTAGTAAAGCTACAAGCAAAGCTGAAGAGCTGAAGATTGAATTCGTACATCCAAGAGTGAATATTAACGTTTATCCGATCCATCCTGAATCCTAGTATTCAACAAGACGGACCTGCCGAAATTTAAGAATCAGGTTAGTGACTTAGAAATTGTAAATACGTGTACGTGTGTTAGCTGTAATTTTGTACGCGCTGATCTTTCGTGGATTTAGTTCAGATTTCGTAGTTCCGCAATTAGTGACCCCTTCTCATTCTCCACTGTGTTTTATTGTTATTAAATTTGAATAGTGTATATAAAACCTTCCTTGATTAAGAGGTATCAATAAATATAGTGATTTGAAAAGATGTCTTTTGAATTCATTAACCCGGCTACACGTGCAGAAACGAGTAACACTAGACGGGGAGATGATAATCTTAGGGGAGGTTATGTGTCACGACACATCTCACAAAAAACTTTGTTTTTCATCAATTTTCTATGTATAGTCAAGATATCGCTATAATTCCCATTTCCTCCTTTTCTATGATTCAGAAATGAAACAATTTGTTGTATGTATCACATTTTTCAGGGGGGGGGGTAGGAGTTTTTCGCATTATATTAGAGAAAAAGTTTCATTCGAATGCGTACTCACAATTTGTTTCTTTTTTAAGGTCTTGCTACGTATTTCGAAGAAATATATTGCGATTTCCTTTTCGACAAAAAAAGGTAATGAACTAAAAATAAAAAACTCCAGATCGCTGAAGCAGATTTTTTTTATTGTTTATATTTAGAACCACGAGTTTCTTTTTCGTTGTATTTTTTCTGGTAACTTACTCATTTATATTTAACATCTAGAGTCCGTCGATGGCAGTGAGAAATTTAAAACAAATAAGAATAATATTTCCGATTTTTTTACGTAAAAAATTGCTTAATTTCATTAAAATTTAACTAAAACTTATAATCCCGCAAATTTCAAAATCTCGTTTAAAGATTTCATTATTCCTCTTCAAGTAAAATTTAGTGCATAATTTAAAAAATCAATACTAATAATATAGAGAAAAAAATACAATGTATATAACTTAAATTTGAAAATGTATGTCTTTTTCTTTTTCTGCTCTTTGATGAGGTTAAATTACTATAAAGTTTCATGCAATTTAAATTCTTTTTTAACCATATTGAAAAATTTTGATAAAAGTACTCAGAAGCACTTAAAAACTAAAGATAAAAAAAAACGAAAACATGGAACATCTAACACCATAATCTCAATCTGACTCACAGAAACGGGTCAACTACAAAATATATAAATTTTTACAATCGAGTGAATAAAAAGATTTTTTAATATGGAGATTCTAATTAACATTATAAACCAAAAATTACAAGGAAAGAAATTCTCTTATGATTATGTTTAAGTGTATGTATATTTAAGCTATTTTCCTCACTCTTGAGTTTTCACCCACCGGAGTTTCAAAAGGTAATAATTAAAAGAAACTAATAAGAGTCTAGCAAAATAGAGCATTTTAACACTAGAACTTGCATCGGTGTCTATTTGACACCAGCGCCTGTTCAGTTTGTTCTCTTTTCGGTATTTTTGCATGAAACTTCAAATTTTTCGTGACTTTTAACTAATTTCCGGGATAATTACACAATAAAAGTTTTGTGGTTCTAGAATAATTAGGAGAAATTTTATAACTAAATATACCTAGAACGTCTGCTAGGGTCATTTCAACACCAAGACAATTTATCATCATAAGTAGCTGACGTTCAGTTCAACATTACTGTAGATAAAATAGACTTCTCAAAGTACTATCTCACATTTATTTTACATTTATGTAGTGTTATTGGGTTAAACGCAGAAACAAATATATTTTTCTAAAATTGTTGTGTTTAAGTGTTTTGTTACATAGCATTTGGTTATATGCTCATAAAAAATATCATTCGATTTTTGAACCTTGGGCAGAGCAGACACCCTGAAACGATGACTCGTAGAGAAGTTCTAACCCAAGATGAAATTGCTAATTTGTTGCGAGAGCTTTCTGAAAATGAATTGGCTCTAATTTAGATTCCATTGAAGGCATATGATTGAGGGAAAGTGACTGCGCAGAATCTGAAGAAAATGTAGATATAATAGATAATATTCCAGTAGAGCCTGATATATATATATATTACGCTAGGGATGACACAGAATGGACACCGCTTAATGGTGAAGTTCCTTGCAGATTTGCAACTCAAAATATTTTGCGACAAAGCAGTGGTCCAACAAGCTTCTCGAAACGTAATGCCAAAGTCTTTTTTTATGATATAAAGGGTAATAAAATATGTGAATTACACGAAATAATATTAATAAGTCTGAAAACTAAACATTACTGAAGAGAGGTCCTGCAATTATTTAGTTAAAACAATTATTTTACATATTTTATATCCCGGTGTCGAAATGACACTGGGGTACATTTAATGGTAAATGAAATCCCGGACATTCTAAAGTTAAAGAGTAAAGAAACAATTCAAATTTTATTTACATATTTTGCAAGTGTTCTAAGTTGGAAACCTCGGTTACACGGAATACCTCATTGAGGTAGTCTAGTTCCTACTATACTTTACTAAGCATGATACTATCCACGTTGTTGACAACACGTCATTTTCTTTCCTTGTTATCTGAAAACATATGAGACGAAGTTTTTGTACCTACTTTGAAAGTGATATAGGAAAACTAAACAAAATAATTACATGTACTGTCAATAATGTTGATAATACGAAGTTGAGTAGAGTGTGGGATTGATGTATGTCGTGTAACCAAGGTTTCACACGTAGAACACCTATTAGTTATATAAATAAAACTTGAATTGTCTTTGTGTATCTTGTCAAATGTTCTTTTTTGATATGTATTCATCTTAGATTTTTTTACTACACATAAATTTTACATGGTTCTTCAAAATGTGTAACGTAAACCTAAATGCTTGCTTCTGGGTTTACGTGATAATTTTTTTTAAACACAAGTTTTTCTATCATTAAATGAGGTTTTGAAATACAATACACTAAAGAACGAAATGATTGGATATGAACTTCAAAAACAGATTTTGAATGGATTAAAGCACATAGAATATTTTTTTAATATTTAAATATGTATATTTAAGAGAACACTTTATCTGTAAATTACTACTTTTCAATTCGATAAAATATTAAACTGAAAGAAAATTTAACAAAGGTCTTACAACTTTTTTTTAAAAGAAGCCTTTTGTAAATACTTCATTATTTTAAATATTTTTAAACATGTATGTCCGTGACTGTTGTAAATTAAATATTAATTGTATAGATGGTGCTGCAAGTCATCCGAGAGATGTATACTTCGTTCGGCTTGTAGAGTCAGAGTGTATGTAATGTTCTTTGCTGTTGTCTTCAATGTGTTGTTTACGAAATAAACCAACATGCCAAAAGGATGGACTGAATTATTGAAAATATATACAATTAATATGGATATATAATCGTCTTGCTGACCATGGAATAAGGAAATATAACAGGGACTTTTATACTTACAATAGCACAATATAACAAATTAAGATGCATTAAGCACAGTATCACGAACTGAGAAATTAATTTAATATCATAATTCGTTTAAATTTGAGGTATAACAAATGTAAAGCATGATAGTTAACATTAATTTATTTTTAAAACACATTATCAAACATAATATAATTTATTTTATCTCTTAGAAAAATGGAACATAATCTTAAGATTCAAATTAAAATATTCTAGATTTATAAAAGAGTGTATGTCTGCGTAAAATACCCAAACCATTTATCTTCTGTAATAACAATTTATAACCATATGCTCTGATAGTTCTTTAGAACAAATATTAACTGAAAGCAGAATATTTCACTGATATCATATATTTAAGTTATTTTGATGAAGTATTCATTTAATTATATTTCATTAAAATGCTTGCGATAACGATGATAGAATAAACAATGCTTTAACTAATTATACGCACAACAAAGCACCTTGCAAATTAAAATTAAGTAAACCAGTTAGTTTTATTTAACGCAAAGTATTTCATGTATAGTCTAAGCCAAATTCAAGACAAATCTAAAGAGTTATGACTTTTTTACCCATGATATGAAAAAAATAGGTTTTCTTCTAATGTATTATTATTTTTATTATTATTTAAATTATTTTACTTAAATGTTAGATTTTCTGAATAACAACTATTGATTTAAAAATATGAAGGCTTGTAATAGCTCTTTCCTATTAATAGTCATTTATTTAGTCATTAAAAATATCTTTCTTTAATTTAGTTAAAATATTTTTTGGTACAACATTTTAGTTAGAAAATAAAACAAATGAATTTCTTTCGTTAAAACACATCCAAGTTACCCTTAGCTTTGTTCTTTGTTTCCATACTTATCTGCATTTAATACTTATTTTTGATTAGATATATATAAATAAACGTATTATGTATAATTAAAATTTTCGAATATTTTACTTTATAGTTTACTGAATATTATTCTAGTATTTAACTTTTTTTTCTACTTTACTCGTCCTTTAGATACACAAAATAAATCTACATTTAATAATGTTTTCAATTTATTTTATATCTTGTACCTGAACCTCCTTATCTCCATAAACAAAATAAGATTTTTCCTTTCCTAAAACAACCCTAGTGGGAGTATTTTTACATCCAGGGAAAGAAGATTAATGACAGCTGTGATATTACTCTCATGAAAGAATACTTAAGCTTTCCCTAAGCCACGACCTAGAGTTGACATGTTGTCCACAGTTTCTTCCTGGTTTACTTAAGTAGGTATCCAGTCCCTTGGTGAAGAAACTGCTATCTAATGCAGTTTTAGTGCTGTGAACGCTTAAATATCGTGCTTGTCATTCCTAAAGAAAGGATGTTGAATGACTCTTAAGTATAAAAAAAGCAAATTACTTCCTGGAATCACTACACTAAAACTGGTTTTCTTTTTAAATATAAATCATAAACAAGTATCGGAAAGGTCTGGATTTTATGTTCTTGTATAATAAAATGATCGTTCTCTTTTTGTTTTGTTTCAAGTGGTATTGTTACATTTAAAATAAAATAAAAGTTTATACCCTTCACCTAACGCTAAATATTTTTATTTAAGAATTTTTAAATATTGCATCTTAAGATTTATCAGAAAGAAGAGTTTCCATTGAAACCACAAACAACTTAAACACTATTTTTAAAGGGATAGTATTGTGTAAACGAAATATAAATACACATCCTCATTTAAATTTAATCATTTAATGTAATATGTATTTTAAAAGTAATGCTTTAAAATATTGTGAATTTAGAAATAAACAACTTTTAAAAGGAAAAATATATATTTTACTTTTATATCAATTCTTTTATTGCACAGTAATTTGTTTCAAAAAATAACATAGATGAATATATTAAAATAAAAAAAAATTCATTTTGAAATTAAATAAGAGAGAATAACACTTGTTTTATTATAAATATAAAAGGGTTAACATTTATTTGTTTGGAAATAATAGGCAAGAGCCATTTCCAGGAATTGGGTATTTTCCTACTTTTATAAATTCTTACACCTAGGTGGATTCAAATAACTGAAAATTCCGACTTTAACTTCTAACAATGCCTACTGTAACATTATGGAACTAACACAATTCTAATTCTGTTTCCTTCCATTTTATTTTTAGTATTTAAAATTATCATCCATTATTTGTTTTTGTTTAAATTTAGCATTATTCGAAATAGCATTATTAAAACATGTATTTACTTACGAATAATTAAAGTAAATAACGCAAAGTTAAATTTATTATTTTCTAGAACGTGAAAAAAAAAGACAATATGTAATTAAAATGTAATTATGATTATATGTAATGAATGCAGTTGAATGCAGATTCTTCTGTGAAAAGAATACTTGTAACTAAAATACAAAGATTAATTCTACGAGACTTGGAAGTAAATAGCATGACTGAAGTAGTTAAATCATGTGGAACTCTCACCATATCTGTACTGCATTAAAATATGGAACTGATTAGCTTTCAGCACTAACGTGCATGATGGTGCATTTGTGCTTCACAAACAAGCTCTTAATAGGTATATCATATGATCATTTTGCAGGGCAAGAATTGATTTTTGGGAGACTGCTCAGAGTAAGTAGCTTCAAAATGGCTCGAATTAGGATATGAGCTACATCTGAGTATATTTATAAATTCAACCGAGGAAGAATTATTGCCAGTAGAGAAGATCCTGACATAATCGTTTATTTCTTTTTTCAAGGAATTAGTCATTATGTAGGATGTAACGAGGTGACAAATTTGCAAGTCTGTAAGCCCCGCCTGAAGTAGGGATTGAATGATCTACGGTACGAATAGTATTACCTCCGGGTTAAAGTGTAGTATAGGGGGGCCCTTGGCGATGTCAATTACTTTTGGCGACCGAAATCGATCGCCAAGCTACTTCAATTAGTGATAGGTGTCCTGAAGCTAGAATGAATTCGTTATCTCACCATAATATCCAAAGAAAAATCGCCAAATTCAAAGCCCCTCCCCTATACTACACTTGAGCCCTTCCTCCGTTACATCTATACACGTGATGTTAAACATATTATGTGTAAACTATTGATGAGTAACTTTGCCAAATCTGGAATTAAAACAAAAAATACGGTACACTGCTCAAAAATTGGTCTCACATGTACCACTCGATGTCATTGATCTAATTTGAATGTGCAATTACCTCCATTACTACAGTTTATTTTGCTTAAAAATCACAGGCCTTTACGTCTGGAATGGTGCATTAAGCATGGTGAGCATTGATAACCGAATAGCACATCATTGTCTACATAGATTACGTTTCTGCCTGTGAAACCCACGAATGCGCGTTAGGACACAGTGTAGAGGGATTTAATAAAAGTTGCCTTATACCAGAGATCTTTTCAAATTTTGTTGACTCATGGAACATTTAGAAATATTAGTTATTTGGGAGAACCCTATCACATCCTTGGAAAAATTTAAACTAATAATACTTGAAGTAGATTAACATGAAATATGCATTTTACGTAAAGGTAGCTAAGGAAGTTACTGTACTCCTTGATTAAGTGTTTTAAAATTTTAACTTAAAATTAATGTATAATTTACATAATAATAGCTTGGATTCATATTTCGGATGTCAGTTTCCTTAATATTATGTTTACAGAAAGTTTGTGTGTGTGTAAATGTGCTTGCATTTTAATTTTTTGCTCTAACTATCAAAGTTTAGGTATGTTGAAGTTGTCGCAGTCACATTTCCTATTCTACATTTCATTTCATTCTAAACTCATATCTAAAATTAAGGTACAAACATATTTTTGAGCATAATTTTAAAATTCTTCCAGTTAAATTGATCGAATTTGTATTTCATATATTTTGAAGAATGGGTAATATAATATCTACATTTTAGAAAAATGCTTTGTTTAACGTTTTTTTTCTTCTTCAATACTATTGGATTGAGACCATTTAAGAGTTTGGGAATTCTCTAGTTTTGTGAATATTACATTAAACAAATAAGTGAATCTGATTGCAGTATGATTTATCATAATTATTGAGATGATTCCTTGATATGGAGACCCGTTCGTAAGGTTGAAGCTGACCAATCTCAAGCCGAGGTGGCTCAATAGTTACAAGTGATCAAAAAAAGTGGTCTTCCGTTAATAAAATCAATTCCAGAAAGGTAGTACTGTCACAAGAAAGGTCACCGAATGTCGCCACAAAACATAGACATCAGCCCAGGATCGCTACTTGACACTAAGCCCATGATGACAAAGGTGGACAACAGCTCAAAAGCTATCTCGAGATCATGCTGCTGTGTCTGGAAAAATAATTTCCGGGCAAACAGTCGGCTGTCATCTTGCGGAGACTGGTCTTTACGCCTGGTGTACAGTCTGCAGCGCCCCTTTGACTGCATCCAGTTGGAAAGACTGGATATTTTGGAGCTGAAAACATTAGTCATGGCCACCACAAGAATAAGGGCGTGTTCTTTTCAGTCATGAATCAAAATGTAGAGGACAAAATGATTCTCGTCGAGTCTTCACCTATAGAGAAAATTGAACTCGTTTTCATCCTTACAACAAAATCAAATTTGACAAATTTAGGGGTTTCGTGTGTTGTGGCATAATGTTGGGAAGTCGTAGACCACTGTACGCTTTCGATGCTGGTGCTTTCAACGTTATAGGGATGAGGTCCTGGAACCATAAGTGAGGTATTTTTGGCTTCAATGGGGACGGACAGCATGTTTATTAATGATAATGGGAGACAATAAATGACTGAACTTGTTGATTATTTCAATGATGGAGCCAAATATTCTCCGTAGAAATTGACCCTCGAGGTCTGTGGATCCCAATTGCACTGCTGGACACCGTCACAAAGGAAGCACGCAAATAACATGCAATTTACAACATGCATTAGCGGAGGTGAGATATGCAAATGATTAGAATTTCAGCGCATACACACATTATGCACGCATGTGGCGCCACCTCAAAGCTCTATTTAAGGATTAGAGATTTCGACCATTCCAAGTTCGGCAATTGTGTTTTTCTTGTGGTTTTTTCAAAAAATGATCAGTTATGTCTCGTAGAAAAGAGCGATCAGCTTTTGATCAAGTATCCGAATTTAACAGAGGAAGGATAGAGAGTGGCCTACCGAGATTGTGATTTATCTTTCAGGGAAATAGGTAGTCGCGTGTTGGACGAAACCAAACAACTGTAATGAGGATATGTGACCGTTGGATGCAGGAGGGTACGACGGACCAACGTGGTCAATCGCATACACCTCAGTGCACCACTTCACGTGAGAACAGGCAAATAGAGCGCAGGTTAGTGACGGATCGCTCAGTCACATCACGAACCATAGCACAGAACATTTAGTCTGTAACGCATCATTCAGTGCCTGCGCGTACCATTCGACGCCCTTTACAGCAGAGTGGTCTGTCCGCAAGACGTCCACTGCTTGGTCTACCCTTGACGCAGAACCACAGACGTCTCCGGCGCCAATGGTGCGATGAAAAAAGGATGTGGGTGGCAGAATTGAATGAAGTTGTCTTTATTGACGAGTCACGCATCTGTCTGCAACACCACGATGGTCGGATTCGAGTTTAGAGACACCGTGGAGAGAAGATGCTGAACAGCTACGTTATGCACCACCACATTGGTCCTGCACCGGGTATTGTGGTATGGGGCGGTATTGGATATCACTCTCACACTCCTCTAGTACTAATTGCCGGTACTTTAAACAGCCAGCGTTATATCTCCGAGGTGTTGGAGCCAGTTGTCCTTCCTTACCTTCAGGGCTTGGCCACAACCATATTTCAACAGGATAATGCGCGACAATAAGTGGCGCACATTGCCCAAATGTTCTTCGTCAATCACCAGATTAAATTGCTTCCCTGGCCGGCTCGCTCTCGATAGAAAACATGTGGTCCATGGTTGCTCAACGATTTACACAGATTACACCCCTAGCTGCCACACCAGATCAACTTCGGCAACGTGTTGAAGATGCTTGATCTTCTGTACCCCAAGACCACATCCAAAGTCTCTTTGAATCAATGCCGAGGCGTGTGGCAGCGGTGATCTCCAGCAATGGCGGCTAATCTGAGTACTGATTCTGGCAGGAACCTCACTTCACAGAAGTCTATAAATTGAATCTTTTGATACTTGGTCAACATGTTATCTACAAAATAAATTTTGTTGTGCTATCTCTTGTCTTTCTTGGTGTTGCATTTACGGTGGCCAGCAGTGCATATTGAATATGTTTGGAATGGTCTAGAAAAAGCTATTTCGCCACGAAGCCCTCCTATTAGAACCTCCCTCCCCCCTCAAGAATTAAAAGTTCAGCTTTTGTTGAAATGGGCTTTGTTGCCACAAACTCTTATTGACAACCGCATAAGCAGTATTGCAGCTCGTTATGAAGCTTGTATAGCTGCTATCAGTGTTACACTTCACATTGGACAAACTTTTCCTGAGGTAAATGCTTTTTCTTTTATTCATGATTTTTTCTTTTTTTTTTCTTTGACTTAATTCTTAATTCACAACTAAAATCTTTCCCAAATTGTTATGTTGATAGACTCTTTCTGACATTGTTATATGCCTTTGCGCCAAATTTCGAGACAACATAGTAAACAATTCATCTGTTTTCACAGATGTTATGTTTATGACCTAAATTTTGGACATGATTGCCTACTTGGTTTTGTTGCGTACCACATTTAGAAAAATTTTCACCTAAATTCGTTGTTCCGAAGGGAATTAAAATGTTTATAAGTGAGTGAAAATCTTCTGGTATTCTGCATAAATTTGCAACTAAAAAATTAGGAGTTGCCGTTGCTTAAATTTATAGAGTAACATTAACTCTCTCTGTGTTGATAAAGGCTCCCCTCTCCTTCACTGAGTAGCTCTTTTATTTATTATAGTATTCGAGATTATTTTTTGTTTCAACATAATAAGTTTTCTCTTCTAGAAAATATTATTTTGCTATTTTTTTATTAAATAATGTGATCTATTATCTAAATTATTATCTCTGATTTAAATTCAATTTATTTTTATTTAATTCATCTAATTCATTAGAAAACTCGTTGTTTTTCAAAGCATTGCACGCCTTTCAGTTCGAGTTATGATGACCCCGCCTGGTTTCCAAATCAATACATTCAACATAGCCAAACAAATAATCTAGAATTTAATTACCTTGCATTTTTAAAATGTATCATTTTCGTATTAAAGCATTTTCTAATTTATTCTTTTTTCGTTTTACTGCTGCGATTCACTACAGCAAATAATTTGTTATGATTGAGTTTCATTTTTTTTCCTTACCACATTCTTTTGTATGCTTCTCAAAATCAAAAATGGGAAACTGACTCATCTGCAAACAACATATCATTCCAATAAACTATTAACTTGTTTGTCATTGACTTTGTGAATCTGACTCAATTTTCTATTCCTTGGATTTACAGAAAAAGCAGAAAGTCCTTTAAAACCAGTTGATCTGAGTACTTGACCAATAGTTCAAGATGAAATTGAAGAGAAAAACTATTCATTACATTTTATAGAAATTTTTAACTACCTCAAATATAGATTTTTCATCTTTTCTCTCGTCGCAATAGCTTTGTTGGATTTTTTGGACATTTTTTTTTCGTTCTAAATTCTACTTTCCTATCTCAAGCACTTTATATAAGAATAGTAAGCAATCCAGCTGGTGAAAACTACTTATTTAGCAGATATTATATCAATGATGCATAAAAATAATTAGCTTTCGAAATACATTTGTTGTTTCCTTTTTTTATTACGCAGAATAAATTTGCTACACGATCAAACAAAATTATGCCAAATAATACTTAAACTTGAAATAAAAAATATTTTTAATATTAAAAAAAATCTTTTAAATACATTGATAATATTAATATATTGATAATATAACTTAATATATATTTAATTGATTTCTTTTTTCAAACTAAGGATTTTCTAGATTTCAGTCTTTATGAAATAAGGTAAATGTGATGGAGTCATAAGAATTGTTTCTTAAAAATGTAATAAATTGGAGAACCAAATTTTTTTTATTGTGGATCTTTTTACCATATTAATCAATCTGTCAGACAGAATTAATTTTCAATTGTAACAAATGGCAAATTTCCGCTGTGTTTTTCTTTAACTAAAGTAAATGATTTCAAAATTTATCTCAGATCTTACAAAAACTCGTAACTTATTTTTTAAGTGCTTTATTCTTCCTTCCGAGAAAAATTATTTTTTTAAAAAAATAGCATTCCTGGTTTTTTTTTTATTTTTTATTTTGGATTTTTAAGATTCCTCATATTGAATTAATGTGTCCTATTACTTGCACTCTTCAACTCCCTTTTACATAGAAAAGGTAAATACGTATTTTCTGTTTCAGTTTTTAAATCTTTTAAAAGTTTGTGAATCTACAGTCATGTTTCGTCAATCTTCGTCATGTTTCAGCTATTTTTATAATCTGCTTGATTAGGGCTATATATATAGGTGGACATTTTGAATAAAAAAATATGTTTCATTTAAGGCATATTTGGCGTAATATTAATCGTTTCAAATAGGTCTGCAAGGAGAAACACATACCAATAACAAATTAGTTCCTACCTAAATGCAAAACATTAGACTTTCAAGAAAAAGTGAAAATACAAAGAAAGAAAGAAAAATGGTTTACCACATTACACATACAATTGATATCTGCCTGTTCGACTTATATCTTCTTCATTTAAATTATGATTATACAGGCCAACGAAATTAAAGTTATTAAAAAACCCAAAATAAGTTTTTGATGACATTTATGTAATTCAGTGTGTTGATCTCAAAAATAGCCACCATTTTTTACATTACATAAGGATTTTCTGTAAAACCGATTTCAATATTTTTGCTAAAATCTGATTTGGAAAGGAATTCACTCGAACGATTTTGCATGTATCTTCTAGCAACAGTAATTTTTTACCAATTAAATCTATGTAAATATAGATTATTAATAAGGCAAATTGATTTTTTAGTAGATGGATGAAAAGCATTGTCGATAGATCTCGTGAGTTGCTTCTGGCAGAGAGAAAACAAGAAGTTTATTTGAAGTTTAAACTTTTTATATCTAATTATGGTACAGTTTCTAGAAAAAATACCAACATTATATTTTAATTAGCTTTTATTAAGGAAATCCACTTAAAATCAATAATTGAACAAGAGAATAAAATATTATGTCTAAGTACATGGAAATTTGAAACAGGTTTTAAAATTCGCAAAAAGCAAAACAAAGCAAAGTTTTTTTTTTTTAAATGCATGGTCTTTTTACTTTGAAACCTCTTTTTTACGTACTTTTATACTTATTCTCTGGCCCATCTCGTGTTATTATCCAACAGTAGTCGGTGAGCATGCTTTTCCCCATTTCCTTTGATATGTGTGCTCCATATGTATGATGTTTTGGTGGAACTTTTCACCCCATTCTTTGCGGACTTGTCCTAAATTTAAGAGGGGAGGGGGAATTCACACGTGAGTGAAAGAAATATATTTTGACCCATCTAACTCAAGCTTCTGTTTTCTATGTTGTCATGACAGTCTCAATTTCTTTATAAATTATAATCTTGCTGATATCTGGACCAACAAAGATCCCTTTTTTCTCAACTCGGATAAATCTGGGAACTTTTTGAAAAGGTATTTGAAACAATCCCCATCTTCTGCTTAGCCTTGCAAACTGCTTCATTATTCCTAATTTTTTATGCAGAAGGTTTAACATACATCAGCGTTTCTCAAAATGTGGGGCGCGCCCCCTTAAGGGGCATGATATCCCTGTAAGGGAGCGTGAGCTGATTGAAAAGTTGAAATTAAAGATTTAAAATAAGTTTTAATTTACTAAAAGAGAGTAAAACAAAATACATTCTGACATAGTAAAAAATAAAATACACATTTACACAGATATAATATACATATAAAAATGTATCAGTACTTCACAATATTTTTGGTAGTTAATTTAGCAATATTGAAATAAAAACAAGTTTAATAATTATTAGCGTCTCTCATGGGCTTGCCATGCACAACATTTAATAAATATCTTGATAGTTTGCATGGTTTATAATTAAAGTGGTATTATAACCTTAGCGTTAAAGCATATTTTATTGCATTCAGTACATTATTATTGCATGGTGGGGGCGATGAAAATTATGATTAAAAATTGAGTCGCACATATTGAAAATTTGAGAATCACTGACATACATTCTTCGGATCAACTAAGCTGTTCAGAATTATATTCTTGAAGCCTGGTTTAAAATTTTCTTTTGGGCGCCATTCTACTTTGTTGAATGAATGAAATGAATGAATTTTGTGAATTGAATTTTTCACGTCTTCTTCCTTTAAAAAGAAACAGGGGAACTTTGTTTACTTGCCTTGTTGGCCATGAAGCATCGAAATAATTTTCAAATCACCGCTAGTGGTGGAACCATGGTTAGGATACTTTATATTTTTGAGGACGAAAGTCAGATTTCAGTCAGACTTTCCTTTAAATGCACCAAATGCCCTAGTGGTACAGATGCATATTAGCTTCCATGATGAAGAGAGACAGCCTTAAGGCTCTTTTCAATGAATATTTAAACTAACCTCATTTTAAATTTATCATAGGTGATATTAAATTTTCTCATCAATCCGGGAACATATTAACACTAGATCAGGTTCTCGTCTTCCTCAAATTATGTTTAAAATTCTTTTTTCTCGATTCTTGTATCAAGAAAAAGAGGTTATTTTCGTCAATAAGTTTTTTTCCCCTTTCAATATGGAAGTCAACAATTTAACTGCTTCTTTCAAAAGGCTCAGATCTCTAGCCAGATCATTAAGTTCAACCTTGTAGAAGGACTGAGGTGAATCGATTCCTGAAAGCGTATAATTGGTATCGGGAACTTGAACTTGAAGCTAAACTATTGGCAGATAGAAATTGTAATGGAAATGTGTCACAGAGTGGTATTCTGCGTGTTTTAACATGGTAGAATGAAGGTAAAGCGTAGGGAGGGGGATTGAACTCTGGTAAGAAATAGTACAAACTCATAAAAATCCAATTAAAATTGAATTTTAAAAAAAAGTGATGTGATAGATATTGTTTATTACTCATATTTAAATCAGCACCCCACAGGAAATACATAAAGTTAAACCATTTCTACTCTTGTATTTTTTCAATCGCGTAGGCAGTATTATCAATTAATAGATAATCAATTAATAGATAATCAAGTCTGATTATCCAATTTCAAGAAATTTTGATTTCATTTAAATTCGGATTTCCTTTTTTTTTGGAACATTTATTTCTATTTTTTAAGGATAATTTATTAACAATACATTTACCCTCAATTTTCTTTTCATAACAGCTTGGCCTTTTTTTACCGAACATTTTGGGTTTGTGGTAGAATTACTTTTTTTTAAAGGAATTAAAAAGATTTAAAATTTTACAAGCAACCATCTATCAAATATGATGACAAAGAAATATTTCTTAAGAAAACCACCTTTAAAAAAGTAGCTACATAGGGGGTGTTCCAAAACTCAGCCTCAAGCTGGCTCAGGGGGAAAGGAGGAGTCATATTAGTTCCGGGAAAAATAATAATAGTAATAATAAATTCGTATCACTTGATGACTAGCTTATTTTTGAAAATGAGGATAATTGTCACCCTCCAACACATTAGGTAATGTGATCCCAAATTTCAGAATTTCACTGAGATTTTTTTATTAACGTGATTTTATATAGCTTTGTCCATTAACTAAGTCCTAAATTGAGCAAAAACATTGCTGGTTTAGTTAAAATTAATGTAGTATGTGTCGGTAAGAGAAAATGGCATCATTAAAAAGAAAAACATGACATACTAATTTGAGAAGTTTTTTTGAAAAAAAAATGCCTCATTTAGTTAAGATTCCAAAGGGGTACAACATTTACTCCTTTTCTATCTATAACAATTGAATTTTTTTTTATTTTTACAAAATAATTTTGTTTTAAGTAACTCAATCTTAAGTGCGTTACTCAAATTACCCGATAGATTTAAATATTAAACAGGAAAAAAAATTATAATACTGTTGCTTAGATCAGGGTTTGTGGATTTTACACTATTAGTCTCAAAAAGCAAACCAGTTCTTTAAGAGAGGTAATAGTTTGTTGTGGAAAAAAATCCTTAAAAAAATGACACAGCAGTAAAAGTTTGAACAATAAATCCCAAAAGACGTTTACACTTTCTGGGCCCTCAGACACAACTTTTTGTGTCTAAAAATGCAGACTGAACCCTGGTCGGTACATTTTCTCATGCCCATCAGCACCAAATGGTCACGCCAAATGCTACACATTTTTGTTTTAAAGTGGATAGAAATTAAATGATATTTGATTAACTAAAAATAACACTGTATTTACTTGAATCTAAGAAGCACTATTTTTCCAGTGTTATTGCTACTGAAAATCAGCTAAAGATTATAATCGAAAGCAAAACCTTTGTTAGATAGAGGAAATTGAGTGTTTCCACTCTTTTTAAAAAGAAAAATATAACCAACCATTTTGTTCATTCGCATTGATGACTTATCCCATTCCGCATTTTATCTCCTGGCTTCAGTCTGTCCTAAACAACATTGTCTGCTCGTATTCATGATTTTTTTCTGTATACATTTTCTTTTAATCTCCTAAACATAAAAGATATCGGTAACAGTATCTAGACTATATATAGTTTACTAGGACACAAGTATGAAAATGGAGACAATTTTATGTGCAGACAAAAATGGAAACAGAGCAGACGCCACAGAAATTTTGACACGGATATAACAAATTTACGTTGATGTCGTAAACAAAATACTAGAAATTTTCTTGCCGTCTTTAATATTTCTTTAATATTACTCTATAATACAGTCTTCCAAAAAAAGTGTTGCATGACAAATGCATTGGATGTCACAGAAGATGACTTAATGTGGGAAAATGGCGATTCCGGCACCAATTTCGAATTTAGCTCTGACAATAGGAGCGACAAATCATTTTCGAAACGTGATACTGGCAGTTAGAGTGATTTTAGGATCATGCATGCATTTGAAAGATTTGAATACTTGTAAAATAAATAAATTATTAGCTTCTTAATATTTCTCATTATTTTTTAAAAAATTTCTAAGTTTCGGTTATTGATGAATTACACATTTAAAATTTTTTTTTTTCAAAAATATGTAGAGAATTGAAGGTACGGCTAAGAATCGATGTGAACATTTTTTCTCAAAAACATTTTGAGAACTTGGGGATTAGATTCGAGTAAATGCGATATTTCCTTAAACTACTTTAATAAAAGCTAACTAAAAATATTGATAGCATTATTTTCTTCCTTCTCAGGAGTAAATCAATTCTAATTATATGAAGTTTCACATGTTGGGCTTTTTATAAAAGTTATAAAACCGTTGTCACTCAAAAATTGTTGAGGCGTTATGAAATTAATAACTATGCTTTAAATTTCCGATAAGTATTTAAGATATTCATGTCACTTGAAAAAAAAGGAGCGCAATCACAAATTAACTTCCGGCGTAAAGTCAAGGGGCGTAAAGACAACTTACCATAAAAATGAAATAAGCCATCCTAAGCCAAATTTATTGCCCTTCTGCAGTAAGAGGTTATTTTTCTTCGAGAAAGATAGAAAAATGCTTATTAAGTGCTTCAAGCAAAATTAATTAAAATCTGCACGTAAAACATTGGATCTTGTCGCCAAAATAGCTGTTAATCTAAACATACAAAAAAAGATCGTATACCAATCTTTATCAGATATGTTTTTAAAGTGTCCTGAGTTTTGATAAAAGTCATTTTTGTACATGCAGATAGACTATCATGTAGAATTGTAATTCTGCAAAAACAAAACAAAAAAAAATAAGGTTCTTATTTGTTAAATATTTTGTAAAATATTGTGCTTATTTTGATTGTTTTTGGAATTCAATGTGCAATTTTCTTACAAACTCATAAAAACTAACAAAACTATATAAATTATTTTTTGAATGAAAATAAGTGTAGATTTCAATCTTATTTATTAATACGCATATTTTGCAGAATAAATCCTTTAAAAGTCAATATTAATAAAATATTTATATTATTTTTTTCTAACATATTGTGTAATATATTCATGCGAGGTAATAGTTATACATTTTTTGTCTTCCATCATCTTTTTATTCTTTTAAAAAATATTTAAAGTAATATTCAACATTAAAACAAAATACGAAACATAACTATTAAATAAAATATTTAAATAAGCAAAAGAAAATCAATATATCTTGATTAAAAAAAAGCATCACTTTGCAAGTTACCTACTCCATTCATGTTTCATAGTATTAAGAACATGCTTTTCAAAGAATACACTTTTGAAATATATTTAAGTCAAATTTTAATGGAAAATAATTAAAACACGCTTCTGTATTAAAATGAGAAGAAAAAAATAAATTAAGATCAGCAATGAGAATTTTTTCTGTAGAAGCAAATTGTTTCTTATCATTTACTATTGAATAAACTGATTGGCACATAATAACATTAAATGAATACACAATTTATCTTTATACTGTAACTTTAAAGATGAATACGTGTTAAGATATTATTATTTAAAGTTCAATTATATTACTTTATTTAAACTTAGATCATTGTTCACATGCACTTTTAAGCCTTTTCTTTAGCTTATTTATTTCTTTGATCAACATGCTTTTTAGTCAACATTATATTAGACGCTCCATACACAACTATTTATACGAAATCACAGTAATATGACTAAATTACCTGAATTTAAACTGCCCATAATTTTGCATTTGAAATTCTAAGCACTTTTTTTTTCAAATTTCTGTACGTGGTAACAAATGGAAATATAATTTAATACATATCAAAGTTTATTGTAAAAATAGAAAGTTAAAGCAAGTGTTTGGCATTTAATTCCATGTTAATCAGATCATAATATATTCATATAAACTAAAAAAAAAATCTGAAACGATTTTATTTATGATTTGAAATACTAGATATCCATCATTGAATTTCAGCTGGGGAACATTCCCCCAGTGACCTTTAACTGTATCCTGGAAGAGGCAATAACATGATTGGATCCTTTGTCAATGTCACAAAAGTGGGTGGTCTTGGAGGTTGAAAGCTCGTTCTTCTTTTTTTGTGACATTTTGGTTGTAAGACAAGATTCAAATCCTTAATCTTTAAATGTTATTGAGAAGAAAAGTCGAAAAATAGAAATTTCCTTCCTTCTCTGAATTCCTACAAAAATGTCAATACTGAAAAAATTTTATCCAACGGTTAACAAGCCATGGCGTGAAAGCAGTAACTGTAGTGGGAAAAGAAAAAAAAGACTTTTGTTTATTTTTCTTCAGTGTCTGGGATTAGATTTTTTTTCTATCGGGAGAAAATTGTAAGAAAGAAAGTGGAGTAAGATAAAAGAGTTCACAGTCAAGTTTTGGCGAATCTGTAACATTTTTTCAATCACTACTTCTCCTCACTCTCCTTCTATATATATTTATTTATCTTGTTCAAATTCTCATCGTTAATAAAATACTTCCTATTCATCCCCAATCAAGTTCAAATAAATTTTCCTGACTTGTAGTGGATGACACTTGATATTAATACTGATTTTCAAATGTTAATTAATTAAATTAAATTAAATTAATTACTGGTTTTCGACGCCAACTTAGATTCGTCTTCGTTGTTTTAACAATGTAACTGTTAAAACAATAACAAAGGTTGTCGTCGAAAAACCGTTTTTTCATTAAAACTAGCCAAACTGGGTGTGCATTGCTACAACAATACAGACAAATCATTCTCTTTTTTCAATTCTTACTATTATAGTTCACTCCCTTCCTATTTATTTATTTATTTATATATTGTTGAAATTTTCAATCGTTAATAAAATACTTTCTATTCATACATTCAAAGTCAGAATTTACTTAATTTTATTTATATTACTTGTTTTCATTTAGACAGTGTACATCTTCTGAATAGAAACCGACTTTATTACTATTTTCCTTTATTTCCGTTTAGATTTTTTGGTTCATGTTTAGCATAATCTTTTAGTTATATTTAATACTTGCATTAAAACTGAGGAAAATGTTTTTTTAAAACTAAAATCTTACTTTTAAATGTATATTTTATCATATTTTGTTAAACTAAATGTGATAACTACTTTACTTATGACAAAATACTTGTATATCTGAGTCAACCATTAAGATATTATAACAAGCATGTTTTGTTTGCCGCTGGGGGTTCAAGCCACTTCCCGGCAGTTTTAAAATCATGTAATAATTAATTCATATTTCAAGCTGGAAGGTGAACTATTGATAAGGATAGTGAAACACTATTATATGTGTTACTATTATAGCTAGTTAAATAAATAAATACATTATATGTTGTCTTAACACTAGAACTAACTACACTAAGCGGTGTTAAATTGACAAGTTTGGTGTCAATTTGACACCGTAGCTTGTTTACTTTGTTCACCTTTCCGAATTTTTGTAATGAATTTGAAAATTTTCCGTGACTTTTAATTATTTTCCCTGGTAATTTCCTGGTGATTAAACTTAATTCTGGGCAGACACCATGAAATAATGGCTTTTAGAAAAGGTTTAACCCCTAAAGAAATTGCTAATTTGTTGCGATAGTTTTCTGAGAAAAAATTGGCTCTAATTTCGATTTCGATGAAGACATAAGATTGAATGAAAGTGACTGCGAAGAATCTGAAGAAAGTGCAGATGTAATTCATAATATTCCAGTAAATTCTGATATATATGTTGCCAGCGATAGCACAGAAAGGGTACCGCTTAATAGTAATATTCCTGGCAGATTTACGACTCGAAATGTTTTGCGACAAAAGACTGGTCCAAGAAGTTTCGCGAAACATAATGCCAACGTCATTTTTTTGTGATATAAAGCAGTGATTCCCAAAGTTGTCTATATACACCCCCAGGGTCTGCACTATATAGCCAAAAGTATCCGGACACCCAGTGATATGGACTTAGAGCGTCCTGAGGCATATATTAATATAAAGTTGGTCCCTCTTTTGTATGGATGACAGCCTGCACGTTTGGGAAGACTTTCCACCAATTTTTGATAGGCGACCATAGGAATTGCCTTCCAGGCGTACATCACAGCGGAAGTGAGTGCTTGCAGTGAGGATGGTTGATTTGGCTGGCTACGTAATCTGTGCTCTAATTCATTCCAAAGGTGTTCTATGGGATTTAGATCGGGGCTCTAAGAGGGCCAGTCCAGTTTTTGAACACCCATTTCGTCAAACCCCGTCCGTGCAAGCCTCGATGTGTGAATGGAGCAGTTATCCTGCTATGGGCCTTCCCCGAAATATTGTCATAATGTTGGGAGCGCAGCATTGTTCAGAATGTCCACATACATCTCAGAATTCACGTTTCCAATCACAGGAAATAATGGATCCAGGCCAAACCACGAGACCCCCCCCCCCAATATGCGTCCGCCACCAAACTCAACAGTCTGCAAAACGCAGTTACTGAAAAAACGTTCGCCGGGCATCCGCCAAATCCAGACGCGTCCATCCGACTGCCAGACTGTAAAGCGAGATTCATCACTCCAAAGAACAGTTTTCCACATGTCCATAGTTCAATGACGGTGAGTTCTCTACACCATTGCAATCGATGCTTCACTATCTGTGAGTGATGTTTGGCTTGTGAGCGGCTGCACGACTATGTAATCCCAAGTTTTTTAACTCTCGACGGACAGTCCTGCTGCTAACACTAATTCCTGATGAACTTTGGAACTCCTGAGAAATTTCCACCAACGAGGACTTGCGATTTTGTTTCACTACCCTTTTGAGAGTTCCGCGGCTGCGTTCACCAAGTATTTTCGGCCTACCGGTTCGTTTTTTCTGCCGTTTCACTGCCTCGACGTTTCCACATCACAATTACATCTCTCACAGTAGATTTAGGCTTCTGTAGATTGTCCGCAATCTCACGAACTGATTTCCCACAAAGGTGGCATCCCACTGTACTGCCACGATCAAACTCACTAAGCTCCTTTGACTAACTCATTGCCTCACAAACGCATAAATACAATCTGACAAACCACTAACAATACTTTTATAGCTTTGAATTACGTATCAAATTGCGTCACTCGCCAGAACCACTTTTGTTTTATCCAAAAAATAATTCTAATTTTCAATAGGTATAGGTTAGGCATTGAACAATCCATTAAGGAAATTATTTCCAAAACTATGCTTACAAATACGTAAATTACTACTTATGTAGATTTCCAATACAATACTTATTATTATTTCATTTTATAATTTTAAGGAAAAAGATCTAGTCAACATGATTCCTTTGTTGAAATCAATATTTTAAAAAAAAATCCGCTTTGGTTTAAACACTAAATAATAAGTTATCCTATTAGTTATAAGCAACTCTGGGTTTTATTTTACCCATCCAGAAACAAACCAATTGGATTTTCTTTTCCTTTTGGATAAAATGATTAATGGCAGTTGTGATATTACATTTATGTAAGAATACTTTCACCCTTTCACTAAACCATAACCTAGAGTTGATATATTATCATCGTCTATTTTTCTTCACTTAGTATCCAAATAAATATCAGATTTCTTCCGAAAAGAAAGTACTTCGCGGTGTTGTATTAGTTGGAGTGCATTGTGTTTAACATTTACCAAAAAAAACAACAACATTGGTATTGGCCATAAAAACAAATTAATCTTTTGGCTCATTGAGTTAATGTCTATTTTTTCTGAAAAAAATATATCTACATTAACAGGGGGCTTATTTAAGGTATTTTCTTTTCTTTTTACTTACTTTGTATATGAAATATGATGAATTTATTTCTAATGTGACTCTAAATTAAAATTATGTTAATAAACCTTCCTTGAGACATGTTATTTTTAAACTAATATAAATTTATATTTCAGATAATTTTTCAAAAAAAAAAAATATTGCAATCTTACGAAAACGAAATAGTTATGAAATGAAATGTTTTGTAGCGATATATAACTATCCCGAGAGAGAACTTATATAAGTTCCTTCAATATTCTTGAAAAATGTTTTTGTTACCTAACACCTTACCTGTAGATTAAAAGTTACGTGATTCATTCACCAGCACCGCCATTTTTCACTTAGGCCCTTGTATGCGGTGTATTGCGGGCAAAATAAAAGGTAGAAAAAAAAAGCAAAATTATCTCTGCAATAAGTAAATCCTTCGAAAACACTGTCAAGGGCATGTTATTGCATTCCAAAGCCTTCGGAAAAGTTTAACAAATAGCAGAGAAAAAAAGAACTGTGCTTCGGAAATATCTTTTTGGGGCACATATCGCTCCGGTTAAGCAAAACGGATGTATACGCCGGCCGGTGGCTCTCTAGGTGTTAAAGTGTTTTTACTTTAAAAAATACGTAGAATTACTTATTCTCATTCTACTTATGGTGATATATTTTGTATTAATAGGAAATATAGCCCACACATTCATGCATGCCACAGAAGAGTCAATTTAAAAAACATGAATATTTGTACTCATAAGTACGCTCATCTATACAAATAAATAAAATTGAAGTGTCTGTTTGTAATTTCAAATTAGCAGCTTTTTACTTAATGCACTAAAAGTATATACGGTACTCATAACAAAAAAACAATTTTTAAAATTTTTGTCTGTCTGTCTGTCTGTCTGTCTGTTTGTTCCGGCTAATCTCGGAAACGGCTGGTGCGATTTTAAAAATTATTTCACTAATGGAAAGCTACATTAACGGGGAGTAACATAGGCTATATTTTATTCCCGTATTCTTACGGGAACGGAAACTATACGGGTGAACGTGAAACTGAATGCCAAGATGAACGCCAAATTGAACGCCAAGCTGAGCTAATGAAGTCGTTGTTTTGGTTACTGGCGACCGATGCTCTTCATGAGACATAATAATGTTACGCACACATGATAATACGCTGACACGTGCCATAATTTTTTTTATGATAGTTATCTCACTGTTCAGTTAAGTAGAGCATCGGCTGTTTCGGATGCACTTTTAAAAATAATAAATCAAGGCTTCATAAGCAAAAAGTGTTTACGGTTAGTTTTACGGTTAGTTTTAATCCTTTCTTTTTTTTTTATTTACATTTTTAGTCACATTTAAACAATAGTTATTATTATCCCAATCTATATCTATAAAAATAAATAAAATTGAAGTGTCTGTTTGTAATTTCAAATTAGCAGCAATTGTTATAGCAATTATTATTGCAATGGGGGTTAAGGGGCGTTAGAAATTCCGATTTTTAAGTTATTAGACGTACAGTCTTGAAACTTAGTAAGTAGATTCCTCTCATAGGGTAGAGATACGCTACAAAATGAGTTTGTGAAAATTGCCCTCAAGTGGCGTTACGAGACTTAAGGGGCGTTATAGATAATTATTTCCCTTTTTAAACTATTAGACGCACAGTCTTTATATTTGATAATAAGTAGATTTCTTTATAGAGTAGAGATCAGCTATAAGAAAGGTTTTGTGAAAACAGACGTCTAAATGGCGTTGCGGGGGATTTAGTGGCTTACTAGATAAATATTTTCGTTTTTAAACTACTTCACCTCACTGCTTGAAAATTGTAGGAATGTTTCTTTCATGGAGTAAATATCCGCTACAAAACAGGTTTGGGAAAATTGACCCCCAAGGGGTGTGCGGGGTGTTAAGGGCAGATATAAATAATTATTTCTATTTTTAAACTATTAGACGCACAGTTTGAAATTTGGTAAGCAGATTCCTCTCATAGGATAGAGATACACTACAAAATGTGTTTTGTGAAAATCGACCCCTAGGCCGCGTTGCGGGGGTTCAAGGGCGTTATTGATATTTTTTTTGCATTTTTAATTTATTGGACGCACAGTCTTCAAATTTTGCTAAGCAGATTCCTTTCATAGTGTGCAATTCCCCACAAAATTGGTTTTGTGAAAACAGACCCAGAAGTGGCGTTGCGGGGGCTCAAGTGGCGTTATAGATAATTATCCCCATTTTTAAACTATTAGACGTACAGTCTTGAAATTTGATAAGCAGATTCCTTTCGTAAAGTAGAGAACCGCTACAAAATGGGTTTCGGAATATGAACTACTAAGTTAATTTCGGGAGATTAAGAGGCGTAATTGATAAATATTTCCATTTTAAACTATTTGATCATCCTGCTTGAAATTGGTAGGCATGTTCCTTTCATGGAATAGAGTTCCTCTAACAAAGAGTAAAACGAAATTGACCCCAAGGAGAGTTGCGAGGGGTCAAAGGAAGTTAAAGAAAAAATTCCTGTTTTTGAATTGTTAGACCCACAACTTAAATTTGTTAAGCATGTTCTTTGTTGATGGGATCCACTAAGAAGTATTTTCAGCAAATCAAGTTCTGGGGGGTGCAGGGGGTTACTGGGACGTATTGACGAAAAAAATTACTTTTTTCGAGCTACAAGGACTATAATAATGAAATTTGGTTTGCATTTTTCTTTTGTTCAGTTGAAATCCGCTAAGAGCGGTTATTTTGGAAAACGGCTCTCAACGGATTACGGGATATTGAAGTAAAACTTTGCTTTTTTTTCTGTTAGATTTAGAATTAAATTTGGCTTGCATGTTCAATTTACGGAGTAGAGATCCACCGAAAATTGGTTTGCGGGAATCCACTTGGTTTTTGGGTTACGAAAGAGCAAACATCATTCTATGCTTCAATTTTAGAGATTTTTAGAAAACACAAATTAGATGAGTTCTGCCCCTTTTTTTTATCAACAGGCGACAGTTACAGGTATAAGTATAATTTTTCAATACAATCGAATTTTAATGCAAGACTTAGATATCAATAATTTATACATATATATAAGCAGTAAAAATTTATAAACATCTTGAAATTCCCAGCGAAGCGGGCGGGTAACAGCTAGTTACTAATAT